>DWPT01003484.1:0-14385 GCA_018251895.1 Agathymus mariae mariae | reverse complement strand
AAATGTGTCACGTACAATAAAAAAGAGATATAATATATATATATATATATATATATATATATATATATAGTATACGTATGATATAACGTAGAAAGTACGAAAGACAAAAATTACCTTAATTACAAAGTTTTACAACACTTCTCGTCTGCCCGAACGCGATAATCCCAAAATATACTGTACAGATTTTCACGTGGATTTTACTAAGAGGATGATTCACGTGACAAACTCTCAGGGTATAAAGGGCTCAATTCATCCTTGAGCCCAAACCAACCTCCCCTGCTGGTGCGTTTTCGGTTACGGATAATCGGATAATCATCCGATTACCTATTTGTAAAATACTACTTTATATTATTCATTTATTTAAATAATAATAAACGTTTGACACACTCACTAACCCAAACTAGGATTCCCTGTGATCCGGAGAGCATGGACATACACAAATATAACATCGCAAACACTAATTACCCGAAAACAAACATTTTTCTGTCACATAAATGTGTGCCGCGGCCGGGAATTGATCCCGGGATGCCTCGCTCGGCGGGCAAGGTCACCACCAACCGAGCTGTGGGGTCGTCAATAATAATAATTATTATACATTCTCAGAACAAAAAACTACCCAACGCATCTGTCATACCAAAACTAGTACACAGATAAGCATTCCCTAAAGGTTTGCAAAAAAAACTACATGGCCAGCCGTCAACTCTAGAGAGACGGACGGACGGACAGACAGTCTTGTCAATTAACCCTTTGAATTATTATTTCGTTGCACGCGACGCAGTTTCAATGCGCGGCTCGACCGACATATGCAAATCGGTTGTTTGTTTTAAATCCGAAGGCGGTCTTCGAGACCGTGTATTTTCTTTTTGACTTGTCAACTTCCCGCAGCGCGTGGGTTTAAGATATTGAAAGCGATTAGCGTATGGAAGGGTTGATGTTTTTACTGATTTTGTATAATGAATGCAATTTGCTGCCGTTTCAAATATATTTTTCGTACGTAGGTATAGTTCACCCCGTTAATAAAGCGTAGATTGGCAGTCTTTAAATACTTTCGAGAATATTAAAGCGAAATATGCATTCAGTAAATAATATAAAATAACACTCATAGCCCGACACTAAGATTGTGTTGTGAAACCCATGGACAACACACAGACAGCAAATTAAATTCATCATTTAAATACTGCCTCGTATTAATAATTATAATAATATTAATAATATACGACGTCAAAGATGACATGCATATTAAATGAAATACTTTTTCGTCCTGAATTTACATTAAGTAATTTGCTTAGCATCACTTTATCAGTTTTACTTCACATTCAAAGCGCAATCATAAAACGCTTTAACCCCGAAGCAAACATCGAACTTAACACAACGATATAAATATCCAATATACGTGAACAATGCTAAGTGCTGTCTGTTCTCAAATCAAATAAGGATGAGTTTGCTATACGAACGTGTCAAGCCCTTTTCTAGGCTTCCAGGAATTTGGATTGACGACTCGATACATTAAAATTAGATTTATTTACATATAAATATGGAAACGCTCGCTGTCTGGAGTTTCATTTCAGCCATTACAACCAGCAAAATAAAATAAAAAATTATATGGAGTAATAATGGCGAAATTTAGTCAGTTCTAAGCAATTTGATTTTGTATTATCGGAATCTCAAGATTACGTACAACAAAACCACAATTGTAATAAAAGGTTCTGTTTAAGTTTATAACCAAATATTTCTTAACAATAGCCGTTTCTAGTATCAGGTAGATTTATAGGAAGTGTAACATTATTTAATGATGTAGAATTTAATTATATGGTTATGGCAATAAATGAGTCGTGTACGACAGAGTATATTTTTAATACGACGCGCCAATTCACTGAGTAGGTACATTTGGGTGAATGTGATTCGTTTTAAACCTAACAGAATAACAGAGAGAGAGGCCGATGACTGCTCGAGCGCTCGTCTGTCATCATCGTCATCATCATCAGCCGGAAGACGTCCACTGCTGGACATAGCCCTCCCCCATAGAACACCATTTAGAACAGCTACTTACCGCCCGCATTCAGCGGTTCCTTGCAATTCTAGCGAGGTCGTCGGTCCATCTAGTGGGGGGCCGTCCAACGCTACGCCTTCCGGTTCGAGGTCGCCACTCGAGAACCTTTCCTCCCCATCGGTTGGCGGTTCTACGAGCAATGTGGCCTGCGTGTTGCCACTTCAGCTTGCAAATTTAACACCTATGTCGGTGACTTTAGTTCTGCGGATCTTTTCATTCTGAATTTTATCACGCAAGGAAACCCAGCGCATAGACCTCTCCGTAGCTCCTTGAGCTCGTCCATATCAGTCACAAATTAGGCGAACTCATCCGGATATAATCAGTGACGAAATAAACGTAAACGTAAAACGTTTCCAAACTCACACCCCCGCACTAGGATTCCCTGTGTTGCGAGTGGCACGGACATACATAAACAGACATCACAAACACCCATGACCCGAGCATAAACATTTATCTGTCACATAAATGTCTGCCCCGACCGGAAATCGAACCCGGGACCCCTCGCTCGGTAGGCAAAGTCACTACCAACTGGGCTATAAGGTCGTCATGTGTCAATGAATCAGTGATTCGATTTAATGTATCGTCTACATATAAAGTATATATATTGTATGACCGAATAATGTCAACTGTTGTCAACTATTATATTTGAAACATGTAACATTTTCAACATATAAAATTAACAATTTATGATAACATAATCGTAATATTTTTCGTGTTCGATATAATCATTCTAAAACATACAGTTAAGATGAAAATTTGATTGATTGCTCCACACAGGTATGTATCGATTTTGACGTTAATTGAAGATGCAACAATTTGACGGGGGTTGTTAGCGGCTCATATCGAGTTGCAAACATCGTTTGTTACTCTACCTTCTCTTCTTGTAAGGAAAACTTGCCGATTAATAATAATATGTCTAAGCCTGGTACGAAAGACGCTGATCTCTCTTGAAACTTCAGTGTGAAGTTTAAAGTTTTACCGAGCCTGCTAATGAGAGGATCCAAACTCTTTAATGATTTATGTAAGGATAATTAATGGGAACAGACACGAAAAATAGATGGGAAGTAGACGTAACGATAAAAAATATAAATTAATTAACTCGCCTCTGTAGTCTACATTAATATTAAGGAAGTAGCTAGAGACGACAACGGCAAGTTGGAAGAAATAATACGAGGGCAATGGAAAACAAACAGCAATGCAAAAGGGTCAAATATTTCATTTAGAAATATCTTTCAGTAGACAACAAATTGATGTGTACAAATGTATAAACACGATAAAGCAAAGAAAATTTACTAATCATAATTAAGGTGAGCTGCATTATAAATGTTAAAACTATAAACGCCACTATTTTAGCTAAGTTGTGAGAGTATTTATATCAGACTTCAAAAATGAAGGAGGTTGTATTTTTTTTATGTTTGTTACCTGAGGCCTTGTTCATTTACTAATCGCTTAATAAGAATCCTTTTTATGTTTTAAAATGTTATGTTTGGTTTCACTTAAATAAAAAAAAAAAAACTACGGGCATATGTAGGATAATAAGCCAAAAAATTCACCTCTTTTTTTAAAGTTAGAAGTTAGTTTTTTTGTTAATATATTTTATTATTTTTTAACATACACTATTATCCGATACGTTGCGACGCAACAATTAATAATACCTTGATTTCTGATGGACATTTGACTGACGGATGATGACGATAAAAGTGCTTTCAACATCGTAATAAACCACGCCAAACCTACAGACATAAAACTGCATTCAAAGAGCTATCACCAGGCAAGCATCAACACGGTAGCACTTTGAAATTGTAAAAAAACTAATGTAAACACATTACCGAATGCTGAACGAATAATGCTGATGCGTTTTACGTTACACTCGCGGGGATAGTGCGTGTGGCTCCGTAATGATCATTTTTACAACTTGCGCTGTATCACTTAAATGTTAGGACGCGGAGCCACGAGTTGAACGATGAGTATGTTAAAGATACAGCACCGTTACTCTCGTGAATTGAACATGATGGCAAGTGTTCAAATTCTACAGGAAATTCAATTTTTTTTAAGGATTTGTAAGGATTATAATGACGCTCGGCTTACTGTTTTAGGACTAATCGGTATTATATGAATGTTGGTCTCCTACTCTGAATTTTTTTTATGTAAGCTTGATTCATGGTATCATATAATTTACCATATTGGAAACAATATAATTTCATTTTATATTTTTCCCTTACGAAAAGACGCGGACGTATTGAGAAAGGTAATAGCAGGAAATTGTGTTTTTTGAAATTTTGTGATTAAATCTGGGGTAATTTTTATCCAAGAAATGAAAATATTTCCATGGAAAAGATGTTTAATATGGATGGAAGATATCCTTGTATAAATTTTAATAATAACTTAGAATATAAAGTTGTTTGTATTTATTCGGTAATAGAAATATTTTTGATTATAAATATTTAAAATCCAGCCTCTGGAAAGATGAAATGAGGTAATCACGATACTTATAAAACGCTTGTTACTGTGTGTAAACAATGATTGTTTCTTACGATTCGATTCTTACGTTTCTACGCCGGCTAATGCCTTTAGTAAACTTAACTTACTGGCTGGTTGGCTGGGACGCTAACATGGTGCACTTCAATCAAAATTACAGAAAATTTGGATTTAACCTCCAAGTACTACCGAGGTGAGTGCTTTCTCCCAAGTAAAGTAACAGCTCCGACATTAAACGAAGCTTGTCAAGAATATCCATCATCATCCACCATTAAGATCTTATCAAAACGTATCTCGATTTCACGTTCAATCCCCGATAGACTGAGTTTTGTACGCATCGGTTATTACACCTTTATCTCTATCTGAGTAAGTTTTAGAATCCTTTGAATCCCTTACCCCAATATAAATTTTCCAAAATGCGGATTGCTCGTAAGTTATTAATATTACAAATAATACCAATATAATAGAATATACATATGATTACAATTTATTTTCCCGTTAAAATTAAGAAATAAGGTTGAATATATTAATAGTGGTAGCCTGGTGGTTACAACAATGATCTCCCGCACGAGAGATTCGAATTCGAATTCAGCACGCATCTCTGATTTTCCAGTTATGTGGAAAGGTATTACAAAATTAATTATCCCTTGCTTCGGTGAGGTCCAAACATCGTGAGGATATCTGTGTATCTCAGGTGTGTACCTGAGAGGTCTCTGTAATGTTCTTAAGGGCAAGTAGTCTGCAAACCTGCACGTCTCTTTTCCTCTCATTGTGAAAGGAGACACCAGCTCAGCAGCAAGTGGTGATGACGATGATAATAATTTATGGTTTAGGTTAGGTTAGTTAAGGTTTCAATTTCACAGTATAAAATTCTGGGTAGCAAAACTATAAGTAAATTATACGCGTCGCTATCGCAAACGCTATAAGTCGTATATTTACATAAGACTGTCGCCAGAATTACTAAGCTGAAGCGTATTTTCTTAGCGAGCTACGAAGATTTATACAGTTTTTTTGCGATAATAATAATTATGAGCGAATTACAAGTGATGTACATTTTCATTAAACCTTATGCCCTGTCTAACTCAAAATGCGGAATGTTAAGAAGATTTTAATCCTTAAGGGAGAAAGATAAGCTTTAACACTCGTAGTAATTGTACGTGATCACCATAAACAACATAATACAATGTTAGTCATGACTGACATGTTACTAGATACTACCACATAGATGCAATATCTTACTAGGGAACAATAATTGTTAATAGGGTAAGAAAATGAAACATCGGTAGTATTTAAATTCTTTGATATTCGATATGATACTAAATATTATTGTATCTGGTATTACTACAATATGTAATAATAGGCCCACAGTTCAACTTAGGGCGCTGTACCTTCCAGTTTGCCCGACTATATTCGTGTATCGTTTTAAGATTTGGCTTACTATCAAAGCGTAACATGGTTTAGATTTACAAAGAAATGACAACATAAATCCAAATTATGTTTATAGTAATATATTTATAATTAACTAAGGTAGTAATCAATGTGTTGCTATTACCTTCAAAACCCCAAGATCAATGTTTATTCAGACCAACAGTTAATCAACATTTAATCTATAACATTCAAGATCGTTTCATCTCTCTCCAATCTGTTGGGAGAGAAAGAGATAGCTTCACGAAATCTTAACCCGTTCGCACCTATTAACCCACAAACGCCGATGTAAATATTTACACGTCACACAGATCAGTCAGGAACATAGTTGAAAGTTAAATTTGGGAATCAGGCCAGTAGTGATGTAATGGAGATTTGAATTGCGAG
Source organism: Agathymus mariae mariae (assembly GCA_018251895.1). Taxonomy (NCBI): domain Eukaryota; kingdom Metazoa; phylum Arthropoda; class Insecta; order Lepidoptera; family Hesperiidae; genus Agathymus; species Agathymus mariae. Next base: position 8,045 of record DWPT01003484.1, on the reverse strand, counting down.
CGTTTTATTTTACGTGAAACGTGCGTAATATTAAAAACACTGAGAGTTGGTTACATCGACTAGATTCGAATTGAGTTGAACGACAAGGATAAATAAAAATAATAAATTGATTCCGAGCAGGTAATAAAACTTGTAATTGTGATATATGTAGATAATATAAAATATATTTCTGATCCTTTCACCGGTCACTTTTTACAAAAAATACTAAAATTACTAATACTAACTACCACTAATACTAATTAAGCTCCATAATCGTAATTATACTTTGTTTCGTCGTCGAGATTAGAATACTTATAATAGCATGAAACGTAGCCGTTTACACTACAGTTGAGAGATTTTTATTACAATTTTAATAATAAAAATAAAAACTTTTCTTATTCAAGTTAATGTGGGTAGGTACTTCTCGTAGATAGGTCAGCTTGGTCGTCGCCATGTTCATTTACTTCTAGTGCGAACATCATTTTCATTCGAACGTACGATGTTCACATAAAATATAAGTAGGAAATTGACAAAATTCAATTCAAAAATAATTAAACGCTAGCGTAGAGATAGTAACAGTCTAATATCTTCTACGGAAATTAAGAAAATTAGAAAGGAAAATACAGTAACGCTCTCGGCGATTATCGGCATCATCTTCACATAAATCCAATACAGCGTTATATATTTAAATTGAGGGTAGGTATTAAGACAATCGCCTTTGTAATAATTATTACTTAAATGTGATATGTTTATCTTTTTAACGATAATACCTTTACCCTCAAAATTTGATTGAGCACAGGTTAAGAGACTCTGCCTTTGTATGTGTGTTTGACATGCATTGCCGTTTTTAATTTTAGACTATCAACCAGATATGTCAGATGACGTACCCGTAATTACGAGCGGCATAGAAGATGCCGTGACATATATTCACTGACGACCATTGTAAATAGGATCAATTACTTACGGAAATTATTTCCGACATACCCTCAATATCTGCAGAGCCTTCTGACACCATGGCAGTTTTGGATGATCTAGGTGAAAATCCCTGTAAGAATAAGAATCATTGCTCACAAATTCAAACGGAACTAGCTGTTCGTTGGGAACATTTTGCCACTACCGGTCTTCTACAGGATACATTTTGGAGAGGGTGCGCAGGAATTATTCGAAATAATTGCCCCATCGCCGTTTCTCCATCGAACAACTCGACGTACCGCAGGTATCCATCCTTACGTAGTGAACGTACCACCGGCACGGATGGCGCGGTTTGCGTCGTCATTCATTGTGGGCGCTGCAAAGGACTGGAATAATTTGCCCGCGTCGGTGTTCCCGCCTTCTTTCAACGTAGGAGTCTTCAAGAGGAGAGTGAACAGGCTCTTATAAGTTAATGCGTTCAATATCTTATGACTTCATCACCACTTTCCATCAGGTCGGGATTCTTGTAAAGTATTAACTTATTCTATGTAAAAAAAAACCTGCCAGAGAATTGTTTAAAGATTATCTCCTAAACTAAATCCAAAAATAAAAGCATCTTTGTCCAGCACGTTAGTAGAACGAGACAAAGCCATTGAACTACACCAAAACCAACAAGCAATTGTTATCTTGTGTAAGTTAGGCGTTAAAAACAATGTTTACAAATCTTAATAATGACACTTGATATCATCAAACTCTTATTGGACGGGGTCAGGCTCATGTGTGACTCTCAGTATACAGAGTCTAGTCACGTTGAAGTTTCGTAACTTCTACAATAAAAAAGGACATAAAGATCAATAATTCACCGCTGAAATAGATAATTTCCTGTTTGGGGAAAATTTGTTTACAAACTGAAAGCTGCAAAAGCTATAAATAGACCCGGAGCTGACACGAAGACCCCACCGAAATCAAGATCTTCAATATTCTCACAGAATAAACCTAACCAGCCTCGTAATTTAAACGTAAAACCTCCGCATCCTCTGGAGCGCGGAGGAGAATAGCGTCTGCAGCGCAACAACCTCGCAGATACCAAGCTACACCACAACCGGCGACCACCCTACTGCATCAGCCACTGCCTTTAGGACAGTCGCAACGTTCGTACAGGCGGGTGCCCGTACAGACATGCCGGTAGCTGAGGTAAATCATGCTGGTAGATCATGCTTTTTTATGATAGATGGTGCCTAATTAAAAATCATAAAAATAAAATGATGCACAATACGTAAATTAACTTGATTCGCAGGTCTCCTATCCTCATTCTGCCCTGCAATTCAATATGGTTGGTTATACAAAAAACATATTGAACGTTGTAAATACCTAGCCTTGGAAAAAACCGAGAAGTACCACAGTTACATGACTATTCTTAAGCATTTGATAAATAAAAACGAATAGTTGCTAGTACATATTGAGGTGTTCGTCAATCCTATAAAAGTTGGCTATTGTCCAGAGATCTTCTCTGATGCCAGTAAAAAAGGGTCGTGAGTGGCATGTGAGATAGATAAAGCTAATGGAAAATGAAATAAAGATGAGAAAAATATGCACAGATTAAAATGAACACTATCTCACATAATTCTAAAAAACGATTGTCGTAGATTCTGCAAAGCCACTAAAATACTGAATACCCGCCCCTCCCTTCCCGTGAGCATCAGTGGCGTGTGTAAACCTGTAGAGATTTCTTATTTTTTTTGGAATATTTCTTTGTAAAATCGACGTGGGGGCGTGCTTTATCGTTGATTAATGTAGAGACTAGTAAAGGAATGGTGATCAAGTTTAAATCGCAATATGTAACACATATCGTCAGCGAGATGCAATGTGTGGTGAACCCCCATGGGGCTCCTAATATGCTGGGCCACATTTATTTCGAGTTCTTGCTATATCTTTTAACGTGTGTATGAGTCACAGCGTAAGCCTAGCGAGATGATGCGAACGATAGTTACGACAATTGCGAAAATTAAACTGGTGATCTGTCGGATAAGCATAACTATCAGCCAATCTCTCTATCTCGAAAGTGTTGGACAGCATGCTCAATACCCAACTAAACAAGTTCAACAAACCTCTCAACAATCAGTTTGGATTTCGACCACGATTGTCTACAGAGAGTGCTGATTTGGATCTTAAGCATGCTGTCACCTACTATACTAGTGTAAGATCTAATTCAAACCTGCTTTCTGAACTCATCGAAGGCATTTGAATTGGTTTCTTACGATATGTTATGGGCTAAGATGGAAAAATCCAATACACCGTCAGTACGCATCAATATCTTCAAATATTGGTATGGAAACCAGGTCAACAATGTTTGGTGGGCAGGCGTCTTAAATAATTCTCAGACACTTCTTTGCACTGACAACACAACTGCCATTTCATATCATCGTAAATGGCTACACGGTTCGTGTCCCTATAAGTATTGTAATCTCTTCGGACGAAGGCCTCGTATAATTATGATAGGACGTTAGATTAAGGTAAGTTTGTTTAATCATCAATTATAAAGTCAGCATCGTTGCCGTGCCGTTATAAAAGGGTAGCGTTCAAACAACTTAAAAACTGATTCTCTTCAGCACTGTAATGGAAACACGCTTAAAAAATTAACGGTCTATTTTAGAAAGTACAACGTATAGAAGAATGTGTATTATTAGCTAGCAGAGCAAGAAGAGGAAGCCTAGGATTACCGTGATTGCATCGTTCAAGTCAGTAATGGACCATGGGAAATTGAACTGAAGAATATATGAAACGCGTTACAATTAAAAATGTTCAACCATAGTATTACTAGACGACTATAAACAAGTTCCACAATCAGTTTGCTAAATAGGAAATTATTTGAATTATTCAGTATAATTCAGTATAAGTAAAGCGAAATAAAACAAAACATTTTTGTCGGTACTAATGAGTCGGGTCGCATAATAGCCAGGCCGGCGCCTGTCATGACCACGCGCACTTAGTGACGTGACAGGCTCATCGATAAAGAGTTGTCGATGCGTCGACGTCACCTGATCCTTATCGACCACGGAGCATATTTAAATGTCGCGCGAATGTATGCGTGTCATTTAATCGGACATATACAAGTCAGCTAATGTTACGGAATTATTACTACATGTGCTCGTAACATAATTAATAAAAAATATAGTATACGTATACAGCTTAAATGAGTACAAAAAGTATAGTATTATTATGCAAGGATTACTGTTAGGGACTTTTATGCTTGAACTCAATTCTCCTTCCCTTATACGTCAAGGAAATAGGAGGAACCATTTTCTTTGGCTCTTCGAGCTTAACAAAACTCACTGCTGATTACAGAAGGAAGGTGTATCTAATTTCTTAATGTCTAACATTAAAATCATCTTGACTACCCAACTACCCAACACTAATATTGGTAGTCTTCATAAATTTTCACTCCAGATGGCAGTTCGAAAGCCCTTTCAAAAATCCGAGGGTACTCGGTTTTCTTGTTGTAAGGTTCTTACCTGACTGGCTGGTAATTGTTCTACTAACCAAAATTTTATTTGTTATGATTCATTCACCATAGCCAACCAGAATTACAAGTGGTTTAACACACAATAACAATAACGATCGAAACTTTTATATTTTTATAAGTTTCGTTTGTTATTGCTCCCAGAATTAAATAATTTTTGATATCGACAGCCTTCGATAACAAAGCGATCCTGAAACTTTTGTGGCTGTGAAAGTGAATGACTTATACAACTTTTAGAACGTGTGAAATTGAGTGAGTACGGCAACTCTCAGAAGTTTCAAAATTACTTTTACAGCTTTGAGATTAAACTGAATTATTTGTTAACAGAAATTGATGTGAATCACTACAAAGTCGAAATAAAATCTTACAATTTATTTATATTTAACAAACTAGCAGTAAAATCTCGCTTTGACTTCAGCAGCTCCTTTGGCCCTTTGGTTTCTGTAGTTCTTCTACAATCTCAATAATCTGAATCTGTCAAGACTGAGGAGGTCAAAACCGCAGTGCAAAGAACTTATATTATCGCGGGTATGAAATATTTTAACTTTAATAACGATGTTTAGATTTTTTAATTTAGAGTCCATGGTGTAGGTGCAATTAGGAACCAGGAGTAAAGAGTTCTGAGTAACAAAGCCTAACCTCTGCCTAGAACCTATAGTATTAAATCGAAGTCAGGATACTCTCCAAGTTTCATAGCTAGCTATAGGTTGTACACTTTTACCACAGACCAGTTAAACCGTCATAGCTATGGGAATCTTTAGTAACATAATGTCACATATTTTTCATTCATCATGCATTCAATGCACACACCATGCACACAAAACCATCGCGTTTCACTATTCGAAAGTCTATTTTATCGAATTAAAAATCGCCATTATATTATGCTTGTGAAATCACTTGCTTAGAGCTGGCGATAAATCCATCTATTTACATCTTAGTTTCATAGAATTGGACTACTTGGCTGGCAAAATGTAGTATTTACAGAAGAAATTAATTCACACAGTTATTGAGCAAATTAAAGCAGAAAATTAAGTTTTGATTATTATTCATGTTGTAATTTTACGACCAATTACTGATTTAAGAACAAAACAATTTACCTACCATCCTTACTGGAGTTTCTAAACGTTCCACGTGTAGTGAGGTGCATAATAAATTATCGATCAGCCGGAGACAAAAGCGGTCGTTGAAGATTCTTGGGCGGTAAGCTGTCACTGTCGTGCACACGCCTGATGCGGTTTTTAGTGATGGGCGTGGGTTGCAGTATCGATATTTTATTATAAAAATAATTGTTTTTATTGGTGCACAAGTATTATTGCATTATTTTAAAAACTTCGATCAATACACTCACAAAGTCACTACCCTGCACGTTTATATGCCGTACAATTATCTGCTTCAACCGGGATTCAATCCAAGTCCCCTCGTTTAGCAAGTAGGATATGAAGGGGTTTTATTTTAATATATATATAAATAAACATTAAAATGCAATTTCTGTTAAAAAGCCGTCAGTTGCGAATATGTTAAACTAAGTATAATTGAAATTAACACATACAAACCTGATTTAATTGTTTTTAAAACTTGGGGCAGTTGTGTTTTGTCCTTCGACCTATACAGACGTACTGTATTGTAGAATACTAAATTCATAAAATATAATATTAAAATAGCTGGTACATTAAAACGGAGTTTGACTCAACATATAATTTTACCAGATAGCAGTCATAAGGTCGAAGGCTATTAGGTGGCACATGGACTTCCTACCTTTGAGTCTGGTACTAGTCCTTCGACCGATTGGCTCATTAGCAGCGTGGTGGTCAATGATGCAGGGCAACTCAATAACAAGAACGAAACGAAGGAATGAAGGTCTAAAAATTTAAACACTCATATAATTCTTCAACGACCCCGTATATCATACACCTTAATCACTTGATAACTTCGTAGCCCAGTTGGTGATGACCTGCAGAGCGAGAGGGCCCTGGGTCGTTTCCCAGCCGGGACAAACATCGTTGCAGCAGATAAACATTTGTTTTCGGGTCATGGACGTTTGTGATGTTATGTTTTAATACTTCCATTCTACACATGGAATCCAAGTGCGAGGATGTAGTAAATTTGTAAAAGGAAATAAAATAAATTAATTAAAAAACAATACCAATAAAAAAAATTGTCGACAAAATATAACTAAAATAATTACAACACTAAAACGAAGTCTGACGTACGTTAAAAACAGGAACAACGCAACAGGCGGTCAGGGGCCTTGCTCCGTTTTATATTTAGCGTTGAGTTTACAACGTAGCCTTCTTGCGATGAACACAAACTTAAACTATAATAGATTAAATCCCAGCGATAATTCGGCAAACTTTTAACTCAACTTTCGGTTGTTTTGCGTCGGCAAGAAGGAGACATTTTCAAAAAGTATTAAATGTGTGCGTATTCCTTGTTATGAGTAAAATATGTCGATCAGCTGCTTCAAATAAGTAAAACAATACAAGACATAACAATCCTGCTTTGTACTCGGATCTTCTCCCAATATTTGAGTAGTAAAGGCCCTGATCCAAGCTGGTCTACTGTCAGTCATTTAAGCGTCATTATTAAGTGTTCGATCACCGAAGCAAGTGATAACCAATTTCTAAAACGCCCATAGCTGTGGAAAACTAGACGGTCCCGTGCGGAGCATCGAGTTTATCACCACCACCACTAGGCTACCATCTGCAAATGAGATACCACAAACAACCAAGATTCGAGAGCGAAGATTTATCACCCAAATGTTTCTCTGGTCGGATATCGACCCCACACTATCACTGCTAGACATCCAGGGTAACTGTTAACTACGGTTTGGTTTTTAAACACATGTATAAGACAATCTTACGGAAATATCACCATCATCTCCAATAAACTTCCAATGAATACCTGAAAAAATTACAAATATATAAAATTCATGATAAAATAATTTTATCGCGACAATCAAATCTATTTCACACGTAAACGGGAACATGGTTCGCGTTCTACTTGTGGTGATAATTGCGCACGTGAATATTTAACCGTAGTGCAGCCGCTTTTTACAACGAAGTGTAACTCGGTGTGAATGATTACGTAATTTAGGGGCTTCATCGAAGGATAACGAACGAGACAATGTTGCCAGGTTTATTGGCCCTCGCATAGAGGTTACTCTATGCCATCTAGTGTAACTTGACGGTGCGTGTACGTGATGCGTTATAATAAGATTCTTTGTCCCTTCCAAAATCAGCTAAGAAATATTCTTGACTTGTTGTCCGTAGAAGTTTTAGAAAACCAGTTTTATTCTACACTTTTCTTTCGTTGGTACTATATTGTAAAAACATCTCTATACACAACTACTGCCAATAACGCACATAAGGATACCTCGATATATTTGCTATCCTACCAACCGGCGAATACGAAACAGCACATGTGAAACTCACAGGTTTACCAGCATGATTATTATAATATTTAAATACAAGCTATACTTTAGACATGATAGCTGATAGGTAGTGTTAGAGCACGTATAATAAATACACCACTGACCAACACTACACTCTTATTGTATTTATAACAATTATCGGACAGCAATGATGCCCGCCCTTCCCGATAGTTCGCTTTTAAACTATATCGAACGGTGGCGCCA
>DWPT01003483.1:0-14387 GCA_018251895.1 Agathymus mariae mariae | reverse complement strand
GGATACCCGCCGTACGTCGAGTTGTTCGATGAATAAACAGCGACGGGGGAATTATTTCGAACAATTCCTACGCATACCCTCCGAAATGCATCCTATAGAAGACGGAGGGGCTGGCAATACTGCGCCTGTGCTCAAGGCTTTGCAACTTGGTTCCGACCAGATCTAGGTCACCAATGAGCCTCTTTACACGCCTTTCCACGCCTTTCTCTTTACACGCCGAATCCAGTCGACACGGGACCTTCTAGCGAATACCACACACTTATGTGTTCACCTCGATAAAAAAGTGGAGGCGCTCGCCGTCTCCCTCGATATCTCGAAGGCCTCCGACAAGGTCTGGCATACTAGCCTGTTAAGCAAGCTTTCAGGATATGATATTTCCTCTGGCCTTATCAGTTGGGTAAAGGACTTTTTGAGCGAACGATCTCTCCGAGTTGTCGTCAATGGGTGTTCATCACATTCGATGGCTACCAACTCTGGAGTACCTCAGGGGTCATATTAATGATCTGCTCAAACTTGGTATCTATGGATATGCAGATGACAGCACAGTGGTGGAGAGATCTCCCACTTTGGGTAGTGTCCCAATGGGGCGATGTCAATCTTGTGAGATTCAACGCAACTAAAACACAGGCGTGTTTGTTCAGCGCCAAGAGGAGTCCGTTCACCTTGGCTCCTATATTTCAGAATGTATCCTTAGAATGCACTGACCGTCTTCAATTGTTGGGAGTCGAAGTTTCTTCGAACCTTAACTATGTTCGTTCATCGAGTCCAAGGCTAAATCGGCTGCAAGGAAACTTGGGGTTCTTGCGAAGGTGAGGTGGTACTTCACACCAAATCCGTTTTTAACCCTCTACAAGGCTCAAATTCGACCGTATGTGGAAGTACTATTGTCCCATTTGGGCCAGTGCTGTGAATGTCATCTAACAGCATTGGACTCGATGGAGAGGTGTGCAAAGAGGCTCATTGGTGACCCAGATCTGGTTCGAACCAATTTGCAAAGCCTTGTCCACAGGCCCTGTGTTGCCAGCCTCTCGGTTTTTTATAGGATACATTTTGGAGAGTGTGCGCAGGAATTGTTCGAAATAATTCCCCCATCGCCGTTACTCCATCGAACAACTCGACGTACACGAATATCCATCCTTACGTAGTGAACGTACCACATATACGGACAGCGCGGTTTGCGTCGTCATTCATTGTGCGCACTGCAATGGACTGGAATAACTCCCAGCCTTCTTTCAACGTAGGAGTCTTCAAGAGGAGAGTGAAAAGGCTCTTATAAGTTAATGCGTCTAACAACTTAGACTTCGTCACCACTTTTCATCAGATGGGATTGTTATCAAGCATTAACTTATTCTATGTTAAAAAAAATACTGAAACATCTAATATTGATTATTGTACATATCAATCAAGCAGAATTTCATGATCCTACATCCCAGTTAATAAAGATGCAAGTCATTGACCTTGTTAAGTTTATTGTATGTATTCATGCCGCCCGAGTCATGGAAAAAATCATAGTGCGGTAGTATGAAGGTGAACGATTTATTTTTAAGTATCTAATTCCTCCAATTTTATGACTTGTAAGAATACAGAAAAGAGAAACAGGTAGTTTCGACAGGTTCCACTTTTTCCGCATAGTTTGACGTGAAATGGGTTCCATTTGTAAGTGTGTTTTACTGCCAGTACTTGAGACTCCTAACTACAATAGAACCTGTCAACATGTACGAAATTTACTGTTCAAGCCTTTGATTGCAATTGTTTTTCTTCTCGACTTATATAAACTATATATCACTGCCTGAAATATAACATAGCGTAGCGTTTTTAATAAATATCTTTAGAATTGTACTGATATACGATTTTACAGATTTAATAAACTTAGCTGAAACCAATTAGTTGTAGCTGAAGGACTCTGAAGAGGCGCTTATGTCTAGAGGACTTGTCAATGGTTAGTAATCGACCGAGTTAAGAAACTTCGGGTGATGTCGGTTCTTAAGCGGGTGACCCCTAATTGCAAAATTTCTTAAATCCTTCCGCCGGAATACAATTCAGGTTTTGCTATTTACGACAAGAGACCCACGCCCCATAGCGGACTGGTGAATTAATAATATGGGTGTATGGTGCGGTATTCCACACGCCGCTCCAGTGTTGGAGAGTTTTATGAAAGCTTAAATTCGTTTTAATTTTCCATCAAGTGATGCAATAAAAAATAGTTGATAGAATCAGGCGTCACTTTGCGGAAATTCATTGTTATTAAATTAGTATTAATGTACTTTGCAACAATCCGCAAGCACAATGTATGGTGGTACATACTTCTATAGATGCAAAGAACCTCCCTCTCTCCCATAAAGGAAAACATGCAATTATGATAAATAAGAGTATATAATGATAATTATCTATGAATGTATAGAAGTATATACCGTCATACATTGTGCTTGCGGATTGTTACAAAGTAAATTAATACTAATTTAATATTCATAAAAATAAAATGAATTCCCAGCTTATCGAATATTTATTTGATTGAGATTCATAATATTTTTAATAAAATCAATTGAAAAATGTTACAGCTCTACACCCATCAATGGAGCCTCGTGGCTGACCTACAAAACATGTTACATATTATAAGACATGTAATCTGGTGAGCGGAAGAAAATATTCGACAATAACAAACGCACTTAGTTTTTACAGCATTGCATTACAGCACTAGTAAATTTCTAATTCATAAGGTAATTTACCCACAAGCGCATCTCATATTTGCGGTTCTCCGGAAAACTGTATACTGCCTGTGGCTCAATCTAATTTTGAATTAAAAACAGGAGACTGAATAAAAAATTTACTGTTCACACTCACAGTCACTGTCCACTCAGCAAGATTATTAATCTTCTTGCACTATCATTGCAGTTCACGTCGAGAATGGGATTTATTTATTTATAAATGTAGATCTTGGAGTACAAGCATAGTATCGTCGAGCGATCTTGCGATATCGTCATCTATTCTTGATACAAATACTGTCACTCTATATCTGTACTGGTATAGTGCTGGGCTACAGGATTTTTCTCATTTTCATCATATTTAACACCCATACTTGTCCCAGTACTGAGTTAGAGTCCCCTCCAACAATAAAAAAGTTTAAGGGCATAATCTGCTACGCTCGCAAAGTGCAGTCAGGCAGACTGCATACACCTTTGAGAATAATATGGAGAATAAGATATAGGTGTACTCACCGCTGCCTGTTAATATATTTTTAGTAATTTAGTATTTATTCCAAAAAGAGACTGAAAGGTATTGAAGTTTGAAGGGCAATATTTAGGGTGCATTTTAATAAATTTCTGGAACTGAGTCTAATAATGAACAATTGACCATTCGATTTTGAGAGGATCTCAGCTAATTTGATATTTATATATCTAGCACAGACAATTCCCTTATAAAATGTCGGTCAACGACAAGATCGGTCCACATCACTTTTATAATAATAGTCAGCATCACAAACATCTTGTCCCTTCCGTTGTATAACAGGGTGCAGCAAGACATGAGATGTTTACTTCTGAACTAAGTTATATGGAATCTTTAGGAACTTGTCAAATTATAAGGAGGTATGTGTGACTCGAGCTCGTGTTACCGTATGAAGCGCGTTCTAATATAGTTTGTAAAGGATATTATTTATTCTCAAATATATGTATGCCAAGCTTGCAATGCGATTCTAAGTTAGTAAGCTCAAGGACTATTATGTCCAAAGCGAATAAAAAGACGGTTTTTCTAGTATACGATGTATATCAATCCAATACTGTAGGTAACACCTGTAAGGATCCATATAAAATGTATATTTCTCGCGACATTGATAATGCATCTCGACACTCGATCAGGTGAGCGGACTAACAAGTTGAATAGATAAGTAGCAGATACAAATTCCGGTCTGAGCTGTACGCCCGCACCCAGAGCCATAGAGACGCTTCTCCGACGAGTCACATTTATTACCCAAACGAATGTTACATACGAATATATTTTATTCCGTTCGCTACATAACTAATGGTGAAAACTTTAGAGGATTTCAGTTTGATGTATATTGGATGTCTATAATGTCTATATTCAATTCCAATTCACTTATTTTCAGTTCTTAATATTACGATTGAAGATATCACTGACACTACAGTTAATTTTTACATATAATTGGTAATAGCTTTTATAATGCTACATCTGGCCATTACTACTATACTGATGTGAGGGCTGGATAATAAATACTCAATAGGGTATCTCTAAAAATTTATGGAAGCCTTCAGAATTGTAGACGTAGAGACGCGTGATGGTGATATCTTGAGTTTACAAAGTGACCAATGATGAAATCCTGTAACGAGGTCGAATGACACGCAAATTTCTGCAGACAATTAAGCAGAAGAAAGAGAAGAAAGTTGCACACACATTTTAATCAGCCGCCTTACCGTTTCTCACGCCAAGCGGATCGAGCAACTTCTTGAACAAGAGGTGCTTGGTAATCGGACGCCGTCACAGTTCTTGCGCCACTCGCAAGACCTGGCGGGTCTACACCACCGCATATAATTCGCACAATTTGGTGCAACTGCCTACCACAGACGATTAAGGCAGTGTTGTCCACACTGTTCACCGACACACTTGAGCAGTTGGGAGACATGACGGATCGCCTGCAAGAGATTTCCGCTTCCTGCCCGGTCACCCCTACCATTGCTCGAACTACAATTTCGCCCACGGACATCGCAGCTAAGCAGCTTCACAGACTTAGTAGCATGGTGCAGCAACTGGCGCGTGAGGTCGAAAAACGTACTACGGCTCCGCGCCAGGCTACCAACCGCACCAGATCGCAATCACGCCCATCTACACCTCAACGTGCACATACGGCGCCCTCTAAGGAACGAGTGGCGGCCACTCCAGCCACTGTACCGTAACCGCAGAAAATGGTGATGGCCACAGCCGGACGCCACACACCACCAGCAGGACGTATATTCGTCAGAGACCGTTCCTCGCGTGTGCAATTTCTGATCGATACGGGAAGTGATTTGTGTGTGTAGCCTAGTTCGGCTCTTAAAGATCGCCGCCCAAAATCAAACTTTAAATTGTGTGCGGCTAACGGAACAAATATAGATACATTTAGTTATGTAAACCTTAAATAAAATTTAGGTTTAAATCGAGATTTTACCTGGCGTTTCACGGTTGCGGACGTTACGATTATAGACGTCGACTTCTTAAGTTTTTACAATTTAGTAGTCGACTGCCGCAACCAGCGCCTTGTTGACAATACGACAACTCTATATACCAAATTAGCAAATACTAACGTGTTCTGTGAAGGTTGTGACGGGTGATACGAGGTACCATGCACTACTCGGTGTGTTTCCGGAAATCACACATCCTTCCGACACACCAGCGACTCCAAGACACTCCAGGGTTCACCACATCCGCACCACACCTGGCTTACCCGTTTCGTACACACCACGTCGCCTCGCTCCAAACAAGCTCAAAATAGCTAGGATGGAATTCGAACTCATGCTCGCTAACGGCACAGCATGTCCTTCCGAGAGCCCGTGGGTTCGCCGCTACACCTTGCTCCTAAAAAGGATAACGGTTGGCGGCTTTGTGAGGATTATAGGATGTTGAACACACGGGCGGCCGCGCGGCGGTTTCACTGCTCTCCGCTGCTCAGTTTGCTCAGTCTGCGATCGCCACCAGACAGTTGGCTTTCTTTCGTCCCGCGCAACACCCGTATCGCTTGATCGCTCGACTACGCTCGCTACGTTCGCTAGTACTTCCGCTGTGCCTATCTATTGTTCGCTTTTATTTTAGTGTTAAGACTGTTTGCCGTGCTTTCTTCCTTTATTCTATTTTCACTCTCTCTCCTTCTTTTCTTCATGGTAACTTTCTAGTCTTTTGTGTATCTTCATTTGTGTGTTGAATATAACTGTTTTTAGTACTATTTAAGTGTGGACATGTTTATTGCATTTACCACTTCAACCTGCCTACCATAACTTTCACTACCATAACTGTTTTGCCTCGCATGGAACAATAACGAGTTTGTTAAGCTGATCGCTAATCTTCAGTAATTGCAGAACTATCGTAACAAAAAGAAGAAATACATATACATGTGAATGTATTACATCTTAACTATTTTAGTGCACTAAGATATGTTGAAGTGCTCACAGCCGATCGTAACTAATTGATCGAGTAAAGCAACTATAGACTCAGTCGGGAATTGGATGAGTGCCACGCCGATTCCTGACCCTATCCAACACTTCCACGAATCTATTCATATATGTTTGAGATATATATATAAATCGTAAAAGTGTCGTCTGTAATTATTGGTAAATATATGTTATATATAAAATATGTAATGATTGCTTAACGCTGAATAACTTAGTATTATTGCATAATATAAATTGATATGAGTTTTGTTAAATCTTATTTCCAAAACTTTTTATTTTATTCAATGTGTACATGATACATTTAATATTTTAACAGTATAGTCTTGGACTATAATTCAATAAAATAGCGGTATATTTAAGTTAGGAAACAAATGAATTAAGAGCAGAACTTTGATAAATACGAAAACGCGTGCAACTCACATTAGAGACACATACGTCATACGAAAAATCTTTCAACTGTGTAGGATTAGGGATGCTGTGTCCAATGTTGCGCTACCCGAGTAGGCGAGCGGGGACACGACGTACCCTTGAGGTACCACTCGCGCACTGCGGGTACTTATACAGTGAAATTATAATAAAAAAAATTATACATAAAAGTAATGACTAAAATGGTTTGAATATTTAATATCATATACAATGTTTTTCTAAAATTTACAAATATCCTCAAAAACCTCAAGTGTTTGGTTAAAGGCCAACAGAGTCTTAAGGTCAAGATTGGTTTGGTAGGTCCGGAAACATATAATTTGTACTTTCCTTTTTGAGGACTTCCAGACGGCCTATCAAAAATATTTTAGTTTAATAATCGATTACAATCAAAATATCCATTTTCAATCAGATATGTATAGATATATCATGTATATATATGTTACTCAAATTATATTCCTCTACAATACTCTACTGTAGGTCATAATACACTACAGCACGTTGCACTTATAGTTGGCACGATCCGCAATCGGCCCCGAGCCATGAATAACTTTGCGATTCGAGCCGTTCCAGCTGTATAAGGCTTCATCTGAATATGTGCGCTTTGTCAGCGAGCGCATGCGCGCCTATTATGGACAGGCATGCTGGAACTGTGAGGTTGCGTTGAAGAACATTTGTTCTTGTAATCTTTTATGTTTTAATCAGGCTTACCACTCATAGATACGGCGTTAAATATCAGATCAGACATTTGGTTGACTGCTGATGAACCGCAAAATTTCTTTCTGCTTCCTTATTACCTAATCAAATATTATATGTTATTATAATAACAAAATTATATTGATCCTAAAAACAATGTGGTCCCAATAACTCTAAGCAAGTGACTTATGACTGTAACTCTGCAGCTTGTACGTATCAATAAGCAGTATATAATGGAATAAAATTAATTAAATAAATAGTAATTTTGGTGATGTTTCTCCAGTGGTAGTTCCCCATAGCCCAGTAAGTAGTGACCTTGCTTGCCGAGCGAGGGGTCCTGGTTAGATTACCGACCGGGGCAGACATTTATTTGACATATACGTGTTTGTGATGTCACATTTGTGTATGTCCATGCCACCTACAATACAGGGAGTCCTAGTGCGGGAGCATGAGTATGTCAACGTTTAAAATTAAAAAACGGGGCGAACTATTCAAATATTTTATTATTTACAGAACTTAATGCCAACAAGTGCGTATCGCGGTGCACAATGCAGTAGGTGATATATTCAGACAATTTGCACAGCACTCAGATAAACGCCGAGGTGATAACAAAGCCATTTGTTTATTTATGTAGGTTCCGTGTGCGCAGTTATATAATTGTAGTAAATGTGCATTAATAAATGTAATTACTCTGCAATATTTGTGAGGATTTTGTAGGCAATTTGGGATTAAAACATTTATCTGTCACATAAATATAGGCTTCGGCGTGAAATCGAACACGTGATTCGTTCCTTGGTAAACAGAATTAGTAAGTGTGTCACAATGCCTACGTAGTACTAAGGCATATATGATTAAAACCAAAGTCGTATTAAGCTACCCGTATCTCCAGGATATTCGAAAATTTTGTAATATTTTTTATCGACCAAATATTTCTAAGATCAACAACCGACGGCGAAATAACTTATATACATGTAGATTGTGCACGGCAGCAAACTTATCATAAAAATACGAATACTATGATACAAAACATGCTACAGTGACCATACTATATATCTCCAACTTTTAAATTAGCTGAGTGTAGTTATGCGACTAACCAATGGCGTGAATATTCCGTTTAGTTATATATTTTTCTACTGATATTTTCGCAATCAAGATTGTATATTGCCAGAATCGGGCAAAAAAACTACATATATAATGAGAAATATAATTCGCGAAACCAGTAAGTCACCTAAATAACAGTGATAATGTTCCATTTCTGGATGTCGGCCTTTACCTAAATTACCTAAATTACCTTCACGCCGTGTTGAACTTCAGGGGCTGGATGCCAAATTATACCGATACCAGCCGCTGTTCGCCTCTACATGGAAGAGAAAAATGGTTATTGTAGTTTTAACACTCTGCTGTGATCGTGGAGCTTTATCTTAATTGCTCTATCTCTCATTTGTGGTTTTAATTTTATCTCTAAATGTAACAGATGCATAAGTGATATTAAAGTATTCTCTAACTTGAATCCTTTTTATTGCCTGCCAGCCGGTTCTGCAGTTAAACACCACACTGTCGTGGTGGTGTGTGTGGGTTTTTTCGTTTCAGTAAATCGATACTAACTGGTTAATATAATGTGTTAAAGTCGTCAGTATGCTAGTTGTCCGTTCCCTCATTACTGTGCCCGGCTGGTTCGGTTCTGAATTCGGTCCCGCATATTTATGTCACTCTAAATAGTATGTCTTCTTAGCATAATACGAATGTATTATGACGCGACACGGGGAATCATACTAAAACAGGTAACCAATGTTCGTTAAAGAACATTGCAACGTCATCATTATTTACATCGGTATGTAAAAAGTTTGATGTTGATCGCTTTTACTTGGCGAAAATCTTAATTATCGAGCGTTGTTGATTACGGGATCTTGCTGCGACGACAATTTACACGAGCCAGGCGGTTTTTTTAATAGTTTTAATTTAATATCTAATCGGTGGACTGTGTACAACAGCTCGAATCATACAGTGGCAATAAGGCGATCGCGCGTGCTATATTTTAGCAATATCATCAATCATTTTAGTATTATCATGAAATGCTCTCTCATAACCTCAAGTGAAATCAAGTAAATTCGTCACACCGAAGAGGGTAGTGGTTAAGCGAAGGCTCTACATCGACCAAATAAATTACCGACAAATAAATATGCAGACTTTCCTCGATCAAGCTCGAAGAAAAAGTTTTTGATTGCTATTAAAGTTTCATAATCCTATATTATCATATGATGAAGCTGCGTATTTTCTATTAAACTGTATATAACGTAAAATGAGCCTTATAGTACAGAATCACAGACATAATTTATGATTTGTAATTAACTAGTTCACGTCATCTACTAAATAAATAGTTCCCCAAATAAAACGTTATAATTTAAATTCACTCCTAAATGCCTAAAACATATGATAAATGCGACACTCGAAGAGATATCGGAGTTAATTGTGATGTAAAATAATTGAGTTATGGACACTTAACTATAAAGTTACGAATATGTGAAAGAGCTGCGATCTAACGAAAGTTTCATAGATTATTAATACGAGTATTTCTGAATAAAATGAACAAAAATTGCCCCAAATGACTCGTGAGGCAAAGTGTAGTGCAGTAATATAAGGGGACCGAGGTAAATCTTTGATGATTAGGTACCATGACCTGTGTCACAATACTGTAGGAGATAATATGTTCCCACCTGAGTTTGCCGAATGCAGCCATGGACTATGTTGCTCGACTAGTGATGTATTTATGATTTAGGAAAAGCGGCCGTTCAACATGCTAATGACGACCAAGCCGATTGCCGTTTACCAATAAGCTAATTTGAAGCAGTTCCAACAAAAAAGGGGTTGTCGGAACGAGCGTGTGAGGGAAACTTAAAGGGAAACAGGGCCCAAGTCCAACGAACGGGCCTTACACAATCGGCAAAACAATCTATGAGTAAACACGTGAAGCGACATAAAGATATCTCATTTAAAGGACGATTGGAATTGTGCCAAAACAAAGAGGACAAATTAAAATGGATAAAATAGCTGCGAGTTGGTAGATATTTATGATAATTTGGTCACTTGAAAACTTACTAAAATTAGGAAGAAACAACTTTTGCGGTGATCAAGATTAACCAAGTACCCACGTAAATTAACGTAATCTACTCGCAGATCGATGATGTCGAATACATGAATACAAGATTTACACTGAATACAATTGCAGCTCTCTACTATATACACGTTGTTTGCCAGCCCACTAATGTGTTCGTGCGGAGTATTGATCGCGTGTGAATTACTCTGTGCAGATTTGTATTTTTATTTTACGATAAATTCTTAAATCGTTAGTATATGAGCGAGTCACTGATAACAACTGAGTTGAATATCTACGATCCAGAAACCGCTTCTAGGATTGTAATGTACAGTAAAATCAACCACGATATAGTGTGAATTACACATTCCCTAGAGTACACTTTTTCAGTATAGGTTGATTGCCCAGTAAAAATCCGACAAGATATTTGCATTACTATCTAATCATAATAATAACAATTAATTTCCTCATATTTATTATAAAAAAAAAAAGATATTTCATATGTTTCATCACAAAATATTGTATCAATGATTGCTGATAATAAGAGCGCTCAGTTAACTGCGCAATGTTTTGTACAGTAACTAATTTGAACCCGAGTTATAAAATCTGTAATGTGTTGTGACTCAAATGACTTGTTCAATTTAATATTTACTACAATTATTTACTATATCACTAGACTCATTTTTTATTCTATGCTTTCTACGAGTACAGATTATAACATACTATGGTACTACTTTGTAATAATCACACTATTAGGTACATGTATAGTCCGTTGATCAGTCCGTTTCGCTGTACTGATCTCGTTTAAGTTCAGTAGATGTAGAATAATTTACCTTCGTTGCAAGCCCGTTGACTTAACGCTATAAAATATGTCAACTTATGCCAAGCGACAAACAGTCATTCGGTCCTTAACCACGCACTAGTCATAAAATACAAGAGATGTAACAAACCGAGCGAGGCAGACAGACAGACAGAACCTATAAATTTATATAGTAGTACAAATATAATATAGTGTCCATCAGAACGATACCGTGTAACGTGTGTACTCGTAACTTGGAATTGTGCGGTTTTTATATAGAGTGAAACACCGAGCTCGTACGTGCATCGTGTGCGTCGGACGTACATAGGTACGTAGGTGTCGCTAGTCGCTGTGTCCCCGCGTTACATCACACGTTACACACCCAAAGAACATCAAACAACGCTTGAAATTTATCATCTTGTTCGTTTTAGTAAACTTAAGTAGAATTTAGTTATTTTGATGTGACAAGTTCAGCCACGTCCAGTGTTAGCGAGATCAAAATCATAGACTTTGTAAATAGTAGAGTACAGTTTACATACTTACTATATTATGTACAGGAATGTTTCAAATTATAATTTACCGATTTATTCGTGTAAACCTGCAACTAATGAAAATTTATAATTATTGGTTCCTGTAGAATTACATTTCATTAATTATAGGTATCTCCGTTTAGTTCACAATACGTACAGTACGTTACTTGTCTAAAGCTCTCTGGTAACTTTTATAAAGCTATTACGCTTTTATTACGTTACAAAGTTGTTCGACAAAGAACGAAGCTCATATGTTTTTATTTTTTGTTTGTGTATTTATTTTATTTTGCGTCAATACTGGAGAGACACTAATATTGCCAACAACAACAGTGAGCTAATATATGAATCATGAAAAAAGAGGTTAAACAAACGTGTTGAGGACGTACCTTGTATATTGTCACAAAGGTTTGCGAAAGTTCAGCGAAAACTATACCGTGAAACGTTGTAGTGTGTGTGTGTGTGATGAAAATGTAATAAAACTATTTTGGCGTGTTTTCGAACCTGTGAATCCTGACAGGTGACAATATTAACAAGAAGCCTGAAAAGAACATAAAAAAATAATTAAAAACCTGACTTCGTTCTTCAATTTTTTCTTATATTCGCAAACAAAATTATAATTATAAGTTCAACTACTTTTAGTTAATTAAATTTATATCCGTTGAAATAATATATACATCTAAATCAATAGTATCCATCTATATAATTCTGTAGTATCTGTCTGTACATTTAATTTTTTTGTCAAATTTCATGATGAATATTCATTTCATGACTCACTACCATCTTCTATCTAAGTGTCCCGTTATAACTAAAGAATGGCTATACCGATGTTAATGAAAATTGGCATGTAGTCAGAAGAATGAGAGAAAAAATTATGTATTATATATATGAGTATAAATAATTGTTCAACCCGAACGAAGTCAGAGGGGTCCCTAGTCAATGATAAATCGATTATGCCAACATATGTGGTGTGTCTGTTCCTAGTTTAAAAAATATTTTAATATTTACTATTAAAACTCCACGTTTTGTCCATACTTGGGTAATATTTTGTTAAAATGTTTATAAAAATATTCACAAAAACGCTACACACGAACAGTACACAACGCACGACGTTTGGAAGCTTCGCGAGTAACACTCACACAAAAATAAACCCATAGAAAACTTGATCCGAAAAGGAGTTCCATGATCAAATCCTCACTATGGTGAGTACAGGAGACCAATTCAAATCCCTCGTGCGTCGTCACATCCGTCCCAAGATAATTTTCCGCTTCGTTCACGGCTACAACACAGCGCCACAGATAACAAAAGGTATGACAATAATCCGTTCAATCAGAGCTGTGTCATCACGAGTACAAATATTTACGGGATTTTCATTATTCTGAGACCTGGTTTGTTTTCCGCTACACGAGGAGCCCGCTCCGTCTTCATTAAATCTCTGAACAAATAGTCAGTACTCAGTCTCCCATATCTACTCAGGTTCACTCTATTTGTACCGAGATTGTTTACTCTGAATCCGTATTGTAATAACTTTTCACAAACATACCGCCCTGAGTCGACTCGACGAGAATATTTATAAAAATAGTAGGAATAACCCGCGTCCGAGAGGACGGACCACGAGATGGTCAGTGTTCTCCGTCTTACCAACCGGAGCGTCTATTTGCCCATCCTCCGTCTATTAATAAGTAAGCAAAGAAAAAACACTTCATTATCTACCTTTTTCTCTTTTGTTTGACCATTGATTTCAGTTTTATTTTTTGTTTCTTAGTTATTAACGAGTTTTAGTGTTATAAATAAGCATAATTACGTTGAAAACAGAAGTTAAACGTCATTCCGAATCAAAAGTCATTTAGTTCAAAATTAAGTACTTCAGTATTACTGAAGTATTTTTGAAAGATCTATGTCTATATTTTGAGACTACCTAAATAAAATGTATATTTCGCTTATACATTTTCCGAGACGTGTATTCAGAAAAATCTATAAATTCCTGATCCGGAATACAGAAGATTTTGGTTTTCAATTTGAAAATTTAATATTATATTTACAATTCGTTCCGTATCGTATCTACGAGTATCGCCGCATCGAGGTTGCTCATCAACACGCATATTGAAAAGAAGTTACACAAAGTAACTGCGATTTCATTTGAGTGATAAAAATAGAAGATCTATTTTAAATTGACCTTGCTTGCACCTTAAAATCTTGCATCGCATTTAAAATTTACAAATCCTCAACCCGATAAAAATTTAATTGCATATTCATGATGAGTGCGTATTATAGAATTATCGAAGTAGTACGTATTTTATCGAAGAAAGTAATAAAATATTCGCAACAAAATATTTTTAAATGACCACGAGAGACTGCGCCGCTAGACTTAGACCAAAATAGAGGTGCGAAATGAATCTGGCATTGTTATTAACTTATGATTTGAACTGGACGTATCCAGCTCAGCGCGACACATACATAGAAGTATGAGGTCGTGGGTGTACGGCCCTTCTGTTTCCACTCCGCAACGTAATATTCTCTTGGCGAACACGGCTAAAAGGTGGTAGGCGGCCTCGAGAATACGTAGATGTAGTCAGGATGTTACGCAGCACGGTGTAGACGAGATGATGAATCCTCGGCACTAGAGCGCACAGCGGAGAATCAGTGGCCAGCGTTAATATACCGTAAACTGGTACCTCCCAGCGTCACGGAAGACG
>DWPT01003482.1:0-14388 GCA_018251895.1 Agathymus mariae mariae | reverse complement strand
AGATTAGCGCGCACAAACGCACAGACAAACCGATAAAAATTCTAATAAGTTTTGTTTTGTGTTCTATTGCGTTAATAATATTATTTCTCATATAACTTTCTTGTACAGAAAGCGAACAGTTAGAATTATTAAGTGTGTAGATTACATCATATATGTATTAATATTGTACTTGTCATCGGTATTGCGGAATTATGTTTATGTGAAGGATTTTAATTCTTCTCTATATTTAATACAAAAGCGGCAGGTTACAAAAAATATACAATGATCAATATGATAAAAGTTATAAGCCGAAATAATTTTATTATAAAGACATTGTTTTTGCATTAGTTCCGATTGTAGGAAGCCACAAAGTTATGAACTGTTGCGGTCCAAAGTCGACAATCCTATCGGAGTCTTTGTTCATTAGAACATGAAGTTTGGTTCTCAACTCATTCCAACTGTGTATCGACATCATACCGAATGTAAGACTTGAATTTTGGAGTCACCGATACGTTCCATTATTAATAAGTTTGTAGTCGGCGCAATTTTCACTTAGGTTTGAATTATAAGTCAAGCTACGTGGCTTTGTTTAATGTTTATATTAAAAGTTTTTAAGAGTTGATTTCCAACAGAACTTCAAGTGAGTTTTTTTAACTAATCATAAAAGGATCAAAAATTTGTATTTAACTTGTTAAAGCTTCTTTATATTAAAAATAAATAAATAGTAAATACTATTTTCAATATAATGCACGATGCACCACTTATATCACGTCACCAGAGTACCATCCGCTGATTCTTTTTTAATATGTATAATACGACACAACATATGTATCGTATAAATGTGAAGTTATTCGATCAAGTAGTTCTATATCCACATAATCGATAACAGGCGATTATATTAATTTACAATTTATATATATATATATATTTTCTGCAATAGTAAAAGAAAAAGTTATAATCTATACATATAATAAAATTGTAACTGATCACTTTCCCTACATAAACGATGTATAAGAAATAATATCATTAAGAGTCTTTATTAACGCAATAGAAGATTAAACAATAGTTGTCATAATTTTTGTCTGTTTGCCTATGCGTTTGTTTCCGCTAATCTCCGAAACGGCTTAACAGATTTCGTTCTGGTTTTCACTAATACATTGCAATTTAAGCATTGTAAGCATCACTTAATACTTAAAGTTTGTCTCATTGCAATCCGTCCACAAATAAAAAAGTTATGCGTTAATATTGTAATTTGTAATTCATATCACGAGAAAAACACAGTCAGTCCTACCATATTGTAGGTGCTATTTCAGGTGCTGCGGAAGGCGTAGTTTCCTGAAGAAACGCGAGGGCTGTTTGCTAGTTCTTAATATTTTTAATATGTACTTCCACCTTTTACATCTTACCGAGATGTCATTTCAAACAATAGTCTCAACCCTTTTTAACCCTTCAACTAGCAGCAGCTATTATTCTACATTACTTCACATCAAAATTCCCGACCTTATCCGATCGAATGTCCCCGTTCTCCCTCAAGGATTCCCATCGCGTCTCGCGCTATTTGGCCAGGTATTTAACGTACTTCGACATAGAATCTGCTATCAAAATTTCAATTTGTTATCTAATCTTCTAGTTCAAATTCTTAGACAGCGTCTATAACTTATTAGGATTTAATTCGGCCATACCTTTGACATTATTGAAGTCCAAGGGCGACGGTGATCACTTACCATCAAGCGGCATATCGGCTCGTTTGTAGACTAGCTATACAAAGTAAAAACATAAGATTTAAGTAAGCGTAAGCTCTGTTTCTCAGTAATTAATCAACTATCAGGAATTTCTGCAAAAGCCGCTCTCGTTCAGTTGGTATAAAAAGTAACCTTAAGTCTCTAAAATCTAAGGCTTTTACCACCTATTGTAGCACTAAACGCTAAGCTTGGAGCTTAACTAAATAACCTAAGTATAAATTATAACGTATAAGTAGGAATTTTCACGGGTATCCGAGGTATTTCATTTACAAAAGCAACAAAGACTCGGGTAAAGTTCAAGAGGGGGAGAAGTCTGAGGGCGAAATGCATTTAGAATTTGGAATTGGAATGAATTCGTAACCTAAAGTTAACGCGTATAAGTATTTCGTCGTTGAATTTTGAAGTTATAAAAAAGTTCATTGGTTTTTAATATTATTAATTGTTATTAAACTATTATTCAAAAATTAAATCTTTTCATCGGCTATGCATCAGCACTATCATCTCTTCATATACAGATGTTATACGTGTAAAACAAGTTTCTAGATATTTTTTTCAATCTACTGCAATCACGTTTTCCATCAGCTCGAACGCTGATATAAACTTGACCCATTTTTATTTTACAGGATAAAAATAATCAAACGGTGTCAAATTGAGGCTATAAGGAGAGTGACACAAAAGTTTAACCGTTATGCAGTTCAGGAAAATTCTTTAGCGCTGAATGCGTGGACACACTATCAAGGTGAAGCAGTGTCCCTCAGGGTCCCATATTTGATCGCTGATTGCTAATACGGTAGTATTTGGTAGTACTAAACAAGATAATCTGTCAAAGGGAAAAAACTAGGAATCAAAATCTCTGCAATTCCCGATCGTTTCTCCCTCATAGACGTTGGTTCATTTTAAAACAGGCCAACCGTAGACTGATACTTGGTCTCTGAATCGTATTGATAAATCCAAGATTCATCACCTGTAATAATGTCGTAAAGGTTCTGAGACAAGAAACACGGGCGAGTGCGTGAGTACGTGTCGTATTACTCAATATCAAAGAGTTTTCTGGATGACTCTATGGACAGTGAAATAATTTTGTAATGTATAGTAATAGTTATGTTTCTGAGATATATCATAAAAAACAAGGCTAGTTCTGTTTTACATTAAAACTAAAATTATGTGTAATGAAATGTAATAACAATTTATGATATTCGATCGATCGGTCCCACAAAACTGCTGGACTGCAAAGCGCAATGCTTTTAACTGCTGCTCAGTACTTGACTTAAGCTATACCTAACCACATGAAAATTTTATACGGAAGTCCATTTTAGAAGTAAGGACAGCAAAACAAATTAATCCATGTCTTAAGAAGAATTACCTTATTGTTATCCCTACAACCACGGCATAAACCACGGCCTCGTAAAATTAAGACGTTAAAATTTTCTGAAGACAAGAATTTTCGCAAGGAGCTCGTACCCTGTATTTCTACATTTCGACTTAATCTTATTTCTGTATCTCATGGCGGCCCGGTAAGCGATTAGTGGTAAGAAATTACTCTTTTATATCATAGTAATTATTGACGATGTATATTGCATAAAGTTGTCGTTAAACGTCTCCTGTCATTTTTCGTCTCATCACATTCATTGACTCATTCACGAAACAAAAAGGTGTCGAAAATAATTACGGTCTCATTCGCCAAGATTAAAGTAATTACGTGTCTTTCACATAAATGGCGTAAACGTTAGAATGTAGACATTGACATAACAGTGATTCTCTTAAGCGCAGTATGTTAGTTTATTATTCAAAAACTTACCATGATAAACCATCAAAACTAAATTTAGCCGCAGGTTCCCCCAAATCAGTACTATTTTAATAGGAACAGTCCAGGGTTTATTCTCAATCTGTTTTTGTTTATTGATATAAAATGAAAGAAGTAAAATCTACTTGCATGAAATAACTTCCCTCTACACGTAAGCAGTACAACAAGCACCTAACTCTCAGTTTCAACATCTCGACTTTTACTCTGAAGTTTCCACGTCGTAAAATTTATCGCGGCAACCATAAATCTCGAATATAAAATGTGGAGGCTCCCCAAAACCGAGAATCGCGAAGAACAGAGTTTTATCACTTTAGTTCGCTCCGTTCGCGCTCTTCATTAAACTATCAAAGTTTTGTGTTCTTAATTCGCCTCTTGCTCCCCCGAATAACTCTCTCAAATGAACTTGGCGGGTTGCTCTATATTTAACAGACACTCTTTAACAAATGAGACAACCCAAACCCAGCCTAAGAAAGAGCCACTCTTAGGCTGGGTTTACTCATGTTTAATTATTTTCCCCTTCTTTGTAATAAATTTATTCTTGACAACAATCCCACCTGATGGTAAGTGGTGACGAAGACTAAGATGTTGAACGCACTAATTCATAAAAGCCTCTCGAAGACCCTCACATCGTAAGTAAGTTATTCCCGTCCTTTGCAGTGCGCGTAACGAATAAAGACGCAAACCGCGTCGTCCGTGCAGTTGGTACGTTCACAACGCAAGTGGGGGAACGGTGATGTAGAAATAAACTTGAACAAGTCCTGCGTACACACAAAATGTATCCTACCATGAGACCGAGAAGGTCTTAAGATTTATTGCCTTTATTAGATTTGATTAGATGAGTCAGCAGCCAGTGTAAGAGTCGAAAGATCTTGCCACCCAAGTCCATTGACAGTTGGGAGACTGCTATGTAACGGTACCGTGACCGAAGCTTGAAGTCTCCGAAACACAGAGACACTCAATAAGTTTCACCAGAAGGCGTCACCGTTAAAATTTGTATGACCACTTCCGGTTAACACAAACTGCCTGAGCGTAAAAGCTGGTGATGCTCTTATTCTGAGAGGAAACCAAAGTCCAGCGAATCGCAACCTCGGAATTGTTATACGTCTGAGCTCGGCCGGGCGCGTGTCAGTATAGAGCCCAAGGTCGACGTAAATGGATATATTTTGTTCTAAGCGATTTACTTTAAGCCTGTACTGATTGATAGATTCGAATATTCTTTCTTCGTACGAGTATTTTGGTATAAGTTTAGGACGGCTTTGTTTGATAGTCAGAACACACAGGCGCGGAGATTAACAAACAATATATTTTTTTAATATATTTGCTCCTAAAAGTAGTCTTTCCATGTGTTTAGCGTGCGGAAAGTTTTTCTATTCTACACTAGTGCTTTAAGTTTTCCGCCTGCGTATAATTTTCAAACACATCAAAAGCCGTTAATTAAAAAGTTGTAATACATTTATTCATACATTAAGTTTTTTTTAAATACATATTTAATATGTAAATAAATAAATAAAGCAGTTAAAATTATTTTGAATTTAGATAAATTATTGTATTATTATTTAGTTGGCTTACGGCATAAAAACTATTGCCTTGAAATGGCATAAAAAAACACTTACACCCGCGGATTTACGTTTCTGCATTTTTTGATTGACATATGAAAAAAAAACGTCATTGTCATTTCCCTATTGTTGACGAACAAAACAAACCGGGACTCTTGAAGAAACGACATACTTTCCGCACTTGTACGGAAATATGTTATTGTAAAGGACGGCTTTACAAATGTTGGGATACATTGGGGACAAGCGTCTGTTAATATATGTACTACAACTACAACTAGTAGCTATATCAATAATTTTCTCTGCAAACATTCGGCTTCTCGTCCCCTTTGTTTGACAGATATAATAGTTTTAAAGCAAGTAAGAAATCTGTCTCCTGCCTTGTTTCTCCGACACACAATTTCTATCACCCTGATATAAGACGCGCCAATATGTGCATAGATTTTCTTATTTTTTTGTTTCTTTTCTCTACCAAGGTTATCTAGATAAAGTAACACTTTATCAACAATGTTAAAATCTGAAAACTTAAATATGTATCATTATGATGATAAATAGATTCAGTTTCGATGACTTACGTCAATTCCGCAAATTTTTAAATTTTCTAATCTCGTTATCTTTTAGCAAAATATTGATCACCCAGGGCCCTATAAGTGCGTGAGTCGCGCATGCAACCCCTGTTCAACTTTTACAAGAGGCAAGTCATCAATCTTCCTTGTGCCTGTTTGTTTCAAGTTTTTTGGCCAAACTTTGAAGACTCGCTACCGGGGGATAGCTGTAGAAGTTGCATAATGAAAATTGATTCATATTCCTCAAAACTTGCTGAAAAGTAAAATACTTTTACTCCGCAAGGTATCAAAACTTGCGCGCTCACAAATTAGCATCGAAACCAACTTTTAAGTGAGTATACTTTTTCTCAAGGTGAGAATTTACGCCTATTTATGCTGTTTTAGAGTAAGCTTCTTCGAACTTCAAAGTTTGAAGTGATGAACCTAGTAACATTACCATCTGTGAGTCGCCGCACGTGTGAGGGCGATTATTTTGTTTTTAAGCTTGATTTATTAGCAAAAAAGGTTCACGGATATTATGGAACACATACCGAAGTCTATAAACAACAAATTTCATGTCCAGCTGTTTACTTACCTGAAACAAAAACATATAAATTATTAATAAAAACAAAGTGCATGTTATGAGTGGTCGTTTTCAGTTAGATTAATAACAGTGAAGATTTTCAGAGAACTTTGATTAAAAGGCTCACAATACTCGGATCTTCCATTAAACATTTGCACTTATCTAAAGTGGAGCATAGACGACGGGTCAGGCTTTTCTCTCCTCACACGAAGTTACAAATGATTTGCGATGGATTGAAGAAATTATTAATAGTAGTTAAACTAAATAATAATGTTAAATAAAGCAAATAATTAGTAAAATAAATTTTGTTAATTCTTGTTTTCAGATATCAGTTCTGCCGAAACTTGTATTCCTCCGTGATTACAGTCGGAGCGACGCAATTCCCAGGGCTGCCACTCGGTTATCAATATCGGCCCAGAGCTCCTTTTTAAAGATGAGTTGTAATGTTTTTATGTAACGGATACTCAAGATATGTTATATTTATGTCCAATATTTCAATATTTCGACCCAGTTGCATGGATCGCGGTCACGCCAAAACTGCGTCGGCGGGGAGAAACCGTCGACAAGCCAGCGGTAGATTAATCTATCTACCCTACGTCTAGTTCGATTTTCTTTTTTTGGTACCGTATCACCACACGACTCATAATGAGTCTAAACTTCGCACTTTATGTGTTTTATATAAATTGTATTGTAATGTGTAGCAATGCGTCTCGGGTCCATTTTCCGAGCCACATATTGTAAAGGTTTTTCCTGTCTGACGACTCAGGAAACTTTAATTTTCATATTTTTTACTTAGATAGTCGAGAAACGAGCAACAAGCCATCTGACGGTAAGTGGTCACCGTTGCCCGTGGACTTTAATAACACCAAAAAAATCACAGAATCGTTGCCAACCAAAAAGGAAGGAGGAAGAATACCCGCTATATTATTATCTATTCATTCATTAATAAGTATGAACAAACAATTTTATTTCCTTTTTTCCTCTACATTGTTTTCCTGTACATTGTATCACTTATGACATGTTATACGTGGCGTAATGTAATATCAGGATGCCGACGCAAAAACGTGTATTTTATATATATTACATTTAAGTGAAATTCCACATTTCATCATGACCTCGAATCTTCTTGCATGGATTACACCTAACAAATACCTTTCCTTCTGTAAATTAAGCTCACAGGTAATTCAGTAGTTTAAGCCGAATCCACGCGGATAAATGAGGCGATTCCCAAATGGACGGATACCTTCTAAACCTTTCCCATAATTTCCTGCTCGATTTGGTAATCTTAATTAATTAACTATATGTAGTATATTTAATAAGCCTGTTGAATGTTTAAAATGTGCAAAATTGAAGACTACATATATTAAATCATCTGTTTAGTTTTTTTTCCCATGACATACAGATACAAAATTTTTAGCCTATAGTTAAACACTAATTAAAATAAGCGAACGAAGTAAACTGCTGTTAACGAAGGAACCACGTGAAAATTTTATTCTCTTGAGACTAAAGATGCTACCGGTGATGTCATTAATATTTTTCCCATAAAGTCATCAATATTAATTATGTCACATTATACTAAGTACACTCACGAACAAAATGGATGGTGTGAACACGTGTACTGCGGCATAAAGCCGGGGTTTCACTGGCAGAGAGTAACGCAGAAAGTTGGGAGAGGAATAATCAGTGGCCCTTGTACAAATTTTTCATACACATTTTGTTTTCTGTGTTTTTATTGTGTTTACAAAATAAATAAAAATGAAATGACGATTTTTAAGCAAATTCAATTATTTAAATATTAATATATTTTTCGATTTAATAATTAAATGTCTAACTAGAATTAAGGAACTTAATTAATTATTTGAATGGAATATCAAAAAACACTTCATACGTCTTCAGTATTTCATATTAATCAGCCTTAACGGAAACCGGAAATATATTTGATGTAAAATACTTATGTACCCACTAAATAGTTAACCCTTTTTTATTAATAACTCACTAGATAAGTTTGGTGTTGTAATATTAGTAAGTAATATAATATAAATATAGTTTGGTACAATAAAATGCGCTCCGTCCATTGGGTTTGTGAGATCTAATATTTTTCTTAAATTAAATTATACACTTAAATTCGAAGAATTTATACAAATAGTTTATATTTCAGGTTTATGGTACCCTAATATGATAAAAAAATAAGCAGAGAATTCCAGGAAACAAGAATGGCGTATAGACACTATCAGTGAGACCGGTAGGCGTCATAAATCAGAATCGTCAGGGTAACGGAACCTTCTCGAGGGGAGGTAGTTTATAACGCGTCGTGTTAATGGTAACCGAGGAAATTAATGAAGTGTCGTTAATGACAATATTCTAACAGAGGTAGTACGATAAAGAGGTACTAGTGGCTCTAGTGGTTCTTAAATAGTTTTCTTGATGTTAGTAAGGGTTCGAATCGAAGAATAACGTAACCAGCTGGCTATGCGTGGGTCACAATGTCACGAAGCGATGTTGCCTTGTTTTTCATATTTATGACAAATGTTACCTATCAATGTATTAGTTTGCCGAAATGCCTGCTTAAGTATAAATATCGTGAGTACCCGGATAATATCAATATCATGCTAAAAATGTAACAGAAATTATTGTCATTAAAATTTCCTTGAATTTTAACATGCACAGATGTTATCATCGACTTAGTTATGAAAGCACTCAGTATGGCCAATCGAATTAACTTTTATATAAACGCACCCAGTAAAAACAAAACTCACACGATAATGCTAAGCCCCGCGCCGCGGAGCCCCCTCGAATCACAGAAGCCCTACGAATGTTATCACAAGTTTAATTCGGTGCTATTAGATCAGATTTTCGGTTGTTATTGGATTTTAGCTGTCGACTTGTCGGTTCCAATAAACTGCTTGGATCCAAGAAGACTATTGGATCTGACAATCCGACTTTCACAAATGAAATACGATATTCTTTCTTTCTTTTTATATGGTAATAGCCGATAAACGAGCAGACGAGCCATCTGATGGTAAGTGGGCATCGTCGCCCATGGACATCAGCAAGACTAAAGGCATCACCGATGCGCTGTCGACCAAGAAATGAGAAGAAGGTAAAAAGAAGGTACAAAGAAGAAGGTACTTTCTGTACGTTTGCTAGCTGACCCTGTATATGTATGGTACTCTGCAATACAATTAAATGTCCTAGTTCGATTTCTGTAAATATATAAACGATTTATTAATAAATTTAACTACAATATCATCTATCGAACTCTATTAAAACTATGAACGAGCTTTCATGATAGAGGTACAAAAAACATTATTGTATCAACGAAATATGAATGTAGGTAAAGTTGTTTAGAAGCGGCACGGTACCTAAATTGAGGCTGAAGGTTCAAACTACAAACGCTATAGTTGTTAAAGAAAGCTTCCTTTATATATATATTTTGCTTACGGTACGTATCTTGGAAATCAATGTATAGATAAAATATAAGGAAATTTTAAACTATTTTTTATTTATGCTTGATTTTTATAAACTACGTATGCTTATAGGCAGTTAGTATTTAGTGTATGCAGACCTTACTTCCGAATGTTTCTTATTGAATGATATATAGATGGCGCTGTTTTATATTGATATTTGCTTATCTTTGAACATTGCCTGTAAAATAAGTTTAAATTATCATATTGTATGATTTTTAAGCAATCTCTATATCTAACCGAACATGTAATCGCCAGTAATTTTTGATTTTTTAAATTCTATACTCTGAAGTGTAACATAAGATTCTCAATTAACATTTAAATCCCCTTTGACACTTCCATTCTGATTCCACCAAATTTAGAACTCAATCTCCGGGATGATTTCTTCAGTATTGAAATTTACGGTCGCTCTTCAGAATTTTTAAATGTTAAAAGAACAGAAGTAATAGGACATATACTATAATAACAAGCAACTATTATTTCAGTGTGCTATGACATCTCTTGACAAAGATCGTGATCTTATCCTAGGATGTAGTGTGAACGTTGAATTTGTGAGCGATAACTCCGTCGATCCCTTACGACCGGCACAAGTATTCAAACCAAAAATATTTCGGTTGTATTTCATACTGAACCACTTTAGGTAAATTGCTTTAAGAATAATAAACACAATATACCAGCAGATGTAACCGTAAGCCTGACCCGGGCAGACCTTACATAGGTTCTGGTACATATTAAACTGACTGATTCACAACTCATGGTCATTACTCATACGCAATCCATACAACGACACATTTTTGGACCGAAGTACCTTAATGCGGCCTGCGGTACGAGTTGATGTTTAGAAATCGTTACCTAAGAAAAAAAATGTACCCCTTTCATGCGACTTTCTCTCTATATCTCGTTCTGTTGTAAACGATTATGTGTGTGCATACGATTATTTATTATTATCCCATCATAAACCCGAGTTACGTCGGGATAGATCGGGTGGTACCGTGCTCAGAGACCTTCAAAGGAAGAGACAAATGTATAATTGCGTAGCAGTTTGACTTGGCTTCAGAGACAGAAGGTTTGTCGCTTAAATTTTATACTTTTCTTAAATAAAAATATTATCAATTCATAATAATTCAATGGAAGGAACCCCTAAAGCCTCTAATGTAATACATCTTCATAATATAATACTCCCATTTTAATATCAAATAGTCTATTTCCAACAAAATAATAATAAACTTGTCAGGGATTGTATTGGAGTTCGCCCTATTGTGTCGCAAAAATTAAATGTCGAACCTCTTTTATCTTTGAAGCAAAAATGTGTAATATTTGTAAAAGACAAGATAAACGTTTACAATATGAATAGAATTATTTCACTTAAAGCTTATTAAAATGCCACAGTGCTTAATTTTGTAAATAAAATAAGATTATTGCAAAAATGCCCTGGGCACGTCGAATCGTCGGCTTAAATTGGTATCGTCAGGTAGCAGTCTTTAAGTCATGTCGGAGGCCTTTGAGCAGCATAAGAACTTCCGACAAATTCAAAATCAAAATTATTTAATCACGTAGGTTTTTTGTTTCTACTACAATTTCGAAAAGGTGCTTTAATATTGAGAAGAAACGGCGAAAGGACTCCTTAGCACATCTTTTAACGGCGTTTGGGTTTTCCAAACCTCACAAATTCGCATCGGAGCAGCATGGAGACCAGCGCTCTTGTCTCCTTAATAACGAGGAGTGAAAGTAGCATGTCATGCGTACATTATTTGAATAAAAAAAACCATATTATTTTCTATTCTCCTAAAAAAATATATAACAACATTGATCAAAGAACCATGCTATCTGTTGACCCCGAAAAGAAAGAAAAAATGAGGGAGAGTGAAAGTCACGGCTTATCTCGCGATAAGGGCAGACCGTGCGACGCAGCAGAAAAAAAAATTATAGGCGAGTCACGAAAATGAGTGGAGCTGGTATTTCGGCGTACGTACTAAAATATGTAACGCGTTGTTTTCGAAGCACGGCCGTAAGGTTCGTGATTCCGCGGAGATATTCCCTTATGTACCAACGTAACCGCGTGGCTGGCTAAATATAAGCTGACAAGGCAAAATCCGAACATGAATTAAGAGTTTTAGGGTTGCCTACTCCTGAATATAAATTGGACAAGTTAGCTACCGCTTTGTACACTTCTCTCGTGGCCAGCACACGTCTGGTATTTTCAGCTGACAAATAATTTACCTAATTATAAGTGGTCACCGTCATCCATGAAAAACGGTGTGATGGTTAAATTTCGTATCTGTTGTTATAATATTATTATGATGAACTTAGTAAGGATACCAGTTCAAAACTATTAAACAACTCTACAGTCAATCGGTCAACTGTTTTTTAATATACGTCGGAAATTTCAGATAATTTTGATGTCTTGAAACAGATAAAAATTGCGGTCCAAGATTTCTTTACATCCATAGCAGTGAAGGTATAAACGTGTTAAAAAAATTCTCACATGCGGTACTTACAAGTTCAATTGCATAGTTAGAAATACCCATCGTGGTCGTAACAGAGGTTAATGAGTTGTAATGGCCAGTTTACAGCTCCATGCCCATTTCAAATAAGCAAAAGCAAGTAGTATATAAATAAAAAGAAAACATCGTAAATGTATTTGATAAACAAGCGCCACGCACCCACGAAGGCCTTTTAATGGATGTAAATAAATTGACTACCTTAGTACGGTATTGTTGAGAAACTAATATAGCAGAAGTAATTGCCGCGAGGGTACAAGGGTGGAACTTAGCTGCCGAGCAAATTGTTAATTTGAAACTGGCTATTTTGACAGCCCCCTGCTGCTTTAGTGGCTTGATGGTAACTGTGTGTCGAGACGCGAACGTAAACTTAAATAATGAGGTACTCGAAATATATACACTAAATAGCTTTTCCATTAAACGAACGTACCATATGAGTAGTAGTCTAGTAAGCAGTTGAATTGCCCCCGAGCCACGACCCTGGCAGGCAAACGTTGAAGTATCTTGCTAATTGCTTATCCATCTTTGCAACAGTCGGCAATGTGATAGTGCCCGCTAACAACATGTGTAAAATCAGAACTAAGCAAATAAGCAAGTGTCGAGAGTGCCCCATCAAAAAAGAGAAGACTTACCTGACAAAGGGGCCAGCACATTGTAACGCAAACAGGCGTTTAAGTAACACGTTGTTGTTACCGTTACCGCCTTATAATTTTATTAATATATATAATAATTGCTCTACCCAAAAAGTGCTGAAGGAATAGGTAATCTAGTTTGGTTGTTTTACTTGTAGGGATAAGTTATCATATGTATATTATAAATTTAAAGCTCGCAACAGGCGTGATCGTACCGCATGTTTCTTCCGTTGGACGATAAAGTTCAGCAGCCGAGGTTTGCTTGATTGATATGTGGATGAAGCTCTGATATTTTTGTTTTAAAATTTTCAATGCAATTTTGACTTCATATGGTAGAATTTCTTGAAGCCTCGTCAGCTTCACTTTATTTTTATTAACTAGTCAAATTTCTTATTATATTAAGTTTGATTAGGTTTGCATTATCGTTATATGTTACTTGTTTATCACTAACCTTGACAAGACCATTGTAACAAAGATTAGTAGTAAAAAAATCCTTTTTTCCGTAATGATGCAATTGAAACTTATTTCCGTACAAGCGGCTAAAACAAAGACCCATTATGAGCCGAAGACATGCAAAAGTCGGGGACTTCTTTTAATAATTCACGGCGACTTTTATTCGCGCGGTGCACGATACATTACGCTCATTGTTCAGTGAAACCGCAGTACAGCTACATAAATTGACGTCGACGAATCAGCCACGAGGGAGCGTTACGATTCACGAAACACGCTAAATGTCGGAACAACTCTTTTATTAGCGCGCGCTAACTAGCTCGGCCGCGAGCGGGCGCACTATACTAACTACTTTATTATATAGTAGGAGCAAACAACGATGCTTATTAGAGAGTTTCAAAAGTAATTCAAATATGGTGCAGACAATTCATCTATCCTTGTGTCCAAGATAAGCTTTAATACACATGATGCAATCTGCTAACCAACGGTAATAATAAATATCTTGATGGCTGAATTAGTATAACCTCGTCTCACGCCAACAGTGTGTGAAGCTCAATGCACGATGGTGACGTTCCAGTAAAAATGTATTCATTTTTAGACTTGGTGAGTTATATACAAATTCTAATTCAAACACAAAATAATTGAAGCATTGAGGTATTTTGTAAATACAATTATCAATCAATATCAATTGATAATTGTTGTCATTTAAACGTTGGAGAGCCAATTAACAAGCGACTTCATTAGTTTCACCTTGAACGGCAAGGTGTCGGTGATCGTTGCACATCAGGGGGATCTTCGCATTTATCAAGTAATAACATAAAAATGCCCTATCGAACCTATTCAGTGTATAATATTACATATGAGAAAAAAGAATCAAGTTAAAGCGAGGTTACAAAGTTGAGTAAATTAATTATCAATGCTAAATTAAATTTGCCATTTACAAACGTAAAACGCTAGCAAAAATTGAGGTCGAGCCCCTATATGAGGGCTTCGTAGTTGAAGTTTTCAAATGGCGGCATTTTAACTTTACTAACGCCCTAAAATTTGAATTAGAAGCTTACGTCGACTTCTTTGTTTGAATGTTTAAAATCGAAATAATGTATACCGAGAACAAAATTCTTAAAGGTAATTAAAC
>DWPT01003481.1:0-14389 GCA_018251895.1 Agathymus mariae mariae | reverse complement strand
TAAATAATCAATCATGATAATTCCCTCGGCATCCCAAAAAACAGACGCCATAATCTTGCCTGCCGAGCTTTTAACCTCGAACTTGTTGTTTGGTCTCGGGGTCGAAGTGATGTACCCAGGTTTCGTCCATCGTTACAAAACGAGTGCAAAAAGCCGCCAGATCTTTTTGACATTTTTCAAGATTCGTTCTTGAAATACAAAGTCGCTTCTCTCTTTAGTCGTCGGTCAACATTCTTGGGACCCATCTTGCGGACACCTTCTTCATGTTCAAATCATCTGTCAGGAAACTTTGAATGCTTCCAAATGAGAGCCCTGTGATCTTAACTAAATGTTAGATGGTCACTCGTCGGTCATCTAGCATGATTTGTTCGATTTTTCTGATATTATCCTCGGTGTGGGATATGTTTGAACTCCTTGCTCCACCTTGCAACTGTGGAATATGGAAGAGCAGTCCCCCAATATTTGCACTAAGTCTGCATGAATTTCTTTCGTAGACACTTTTTTCAGGCAGAGGCACTTAATGACGCCTCTTACTTCATTTTTCTCCATTTTGATGTGATATCTTCGACTGCTTGTGTAAAGTTAAATTGGATTTTATCACTGTTAAGGTCTGTACGAATTATTTGATTACTTTAGTAGGATTATTTTAATAAGAAGCTTGGAAATTGATAAATTTTGGATTATTTATTTTCTTTATAATTTAACTCGTCTTACACTTGTGTTTGAATGAACGTATCTTCCAGAAAAGGTGACCTATTTATATGATTTTTTTGCTCGCTACTAGTGAGCGTATACGTGAGTGAAAACAATAGATTCCACGTAAATATTTTGATCGCCCCTCGTATAATGCTATATTGACGTTACAAAGAGACAAAAGAGCCAACGCGTCGCAATAACTAGAGGCACTAGAGTTCTTATGAAGTATTTGAACACGTGGCCGTAAAACGCTGGTTACATATATTTTCGGCTTTTATGTAGCTATATTTAATTTAATTTTTATTATTTAACATTAAATGGTTACTTTTAGTGTTGCGATTAAAAAATATATTTGCTCGGGGCAGGTTGTAACTTGTCTTGGAATACTTTATATCGAATAGTATAATATAATGCACATAAACTTGTTGTATTTAGTGTTACCGAGACGTTTTCAAGAAAAACATCATGGAAGTATATTTAAAGATACCTAAGAAAAACCGGTAGTTTTTTTTTGATACATGATAATAAAATTAAAAATATCGTGGCATCTCAAAAAATACATTGGATTTTGTCATTTGTCGCTATTTATTATTGTCGCTGTTTATAGTATTTTTTAGAGACCGGCTATAATTTTATTTCAAGTTGGAGTTCAACACATTTTTTATTTAAATAAATTAAACGATTGTTGGCGATCACGGATTTATTACACTACCCCTTGTAGTGTAATGACTTGGTGTGTGCTTAACAGTTATATCCGTTTCTCTGAATTTATTAATTTATATCATTCCTAAAACGCTAGTACATTAATTTTTTTTTATATTTCAATCTTGAATTGCAATTCAATAAAAAAATCTGTAGCCAGATCAAACGAACAAAAAATTATGACTCTCTATAAAAATCTTTTAGTTCAGCCCCAATCTTACGTAATAAATAAAGCAAATATTTTTTATGTAAATAGCCGAGAAACGAGCAGCCGAGCCACCTGATGGTAAGTGATCACCGTCACCTATGAACACTAGTAATATTAAAGTTATCAGTGATGCGGCGTCGGCCAAGAAATGAGAAGAAGAAAATTGCAACAAAAAATTCTGTTTTATTTTCTTATAGGACTTAAATTCAGAAATAGGTATGTATATAGGTATGTACATAGGTATGTATATGGATAGATTGTTTAAGAATAAATGAAATATTTAAATTTTAATATTAATACTTACAAGAAAAGAACAGAAGAAAATAAAAGATACAAAGTACGCATAGGCGAGGGTACTCCCACATTCGTCACCGCTCTGCTTGCCAGCTCCCTTTACACAAGTGGCTGGTTTCAAGCACGCCAACATAATGTTGGGCCACGACTCGCCCGTTGCGCATCTACACATACATTTTTATACAATTAATTATTTATACAATTAAAATTATCCAAATCTGATGAATTTTCGATGGTACTTTTACAATATAAAAAAAAACAATCTTACCGAAACAATAACATGAGAGCTTGAATAAAACTTCGAAAATTATTATGTCGGTTCATATCTGACTCTGCTGATAACTCTATATTACCGAAAACCTGTAGTGAAATAATAATGAATCATAAATGTACTTGTAATACGAATTTATTGTAATATATTTCAACACGTAACATAGAAATGAATACGAGACCTGCATTCCGATTATGGCATAAATGAAGAACAACATCGCAATCAGAAGGCACACATAGGGTAAGGCTTTGAAACTCTGCACAAATGTCCATAATAATATTCGAATAGTGTAACCCTGACGGAGCAGCTTGATCAGTCGCGCGGCTCGAAACAGGCGGAGGAAACCAACATTGAACGTGTTCTCCTGAAATGTCCAGTCATCGTCACTTTACAATGAGCACGTAATAGAATTCTACTCGGAGACGTCACAAGTAAACGAACATTTTAACTAGATACTCTACTAATCGTATATAATCAAAACATTTCCATAACAATCGACTACACGTTCTAGGTAAAAATTTCTATAAACTCGTATTACTTGTACTGAGTTAATTTGAAAAA
The DNA here is from genome assembly GCA_018251895.1 of Agathymus mariae mariae. Lineage (NCBI taxonomy): Eukaryota > Metazoa > Arthropoda > Insecta > Lepidoptera > Hesperiidae > Agathymus > Agathymus mariae. Next base: position 11,657 of record DWPT01003481.1, on the reverse strand, counting down.
ACGATAATGTCGTAAATTTTATGCCGCTTAAAGAGAATCAAAATAATAATAGATATGAGCAAACAATTCCAGTACCATGAAAGTCGATATGGAAATTGCGATCGTAGGCAACTACGAGTAATAACTACAATTTTGACTATTCAAATTCACTATTATATACCGTAATGGTAACTCCAAATTATTTCAAACTATCATTCACACTGTGTACTCTCACGAGTACACTAAGATGTGAATATGCTCACGATAGCTCTTCCAATACAGTGTTTACAACACAATTTTCAAGGTCTTCTTTATAAGTCACGATTTTGTAAATAATGTAATTAAAATGAAACAATGCAAAAACAACGTGCCCCACGAGACGTCTCTATGACGCATACAAATTTTCAATTACCAATAACTCTGTAATAGAAAACTTTGAAAATTGTTACTATAACAAACGTAAAAAGCGCTCATGATAATATTGTGCTTATCATTATACATGTAAGTATCACTCGTAGGGTTGAAATAAATATAAAACAACTGTTATATTGAAGTGTAAGCCAGAAGTAAAGTATAAAACGAAGTTAGATCACTAAATAATACCAATGTATCTAGATTAATATTAAAATTTAGTTCGTTATAATATGCACGTGGACTAATTTCGAAGTCTAGCAATAATATTTAATAGCAATTAACAATAAAACAATCTAGAATTATTCATACAAACAGTCAAATTAAAAAACATTTTGTCTAAATAGTCCATAAAAAGTTTACCTAGAACACGACTGAATGTTTGAAATCTATGAAGTCTATCGACCACGATGTTAGTTTAGTTCTAGCGCTACTGAATATCAAACTTATTGTCTGTATATACATAATTTTATCTAAACCACTGACCAATTAGTTACAAAATCTAAATTTCCTAGCAATCAAACACTCGGTTCATTACCTGCTGACAGGAAATGTCAGCACAGTTTTCGGCAAGGTCGGTCTGTAATCAGGATATAATATGTACCTTATTGTACCTTCAGTCTCATGAATTTTATTATAAGCAGCAAAGGAGGAATGAAGTGCGATTAGGATATAGAAACAAGAGTCAAAAGATCAACATTAAGGCAAAAGCGTAATCATTAATTGTTCATAAATGTATAAATTAATACTTACACCAAATTCCATAATAAGAGCATCGATAATACTTCCAATGACCGTTATGAAATCAAACGTGTTCCACGGATCTTTGAAAAAATTCTGTAATGTTTAATGAATTAATTTTAAACTTTATTTATACACTATTTCATTCCTATAAAGTTGGATATAATAAAAATTTCTATGCGACAACCTTTTATCATAGACTAAGAATAGTATAATTAAAAATTAAGTTTTTCGTATTTTTGTTAATTAATATTATCACAATATAAAGGCTTAAGTAATCGGTTCTATATAGGTACAAATGTACGCTTTCCATATACACAAAAGATATAAAGGAGATTATATTAAAGGGACGGGAATTAGGATATCTCTCTTTTCATATGTTCTTAATATTACAGCATTACTATGTATGCTTATGATCTATGAAATATAATCAAGTGACGTAAAACTATAGAAAATCCTAAGTATTCTGTAAATAAACTAAGCAGCATCTCATAAACCCTTTATGAAAATGATTTCTAAATCATAATATATTCAAGTCAAAGTTGAATATTAAAAGCTAAAATAAGGTTAGTTATAAATAATGTGTATTAAATTTTATCAAATCAGTGATGTTACTCGTAAAACCAATAAAAGCTATTTTCTTTATAGCAATAAAATTTCATAAGCATTTAAATTATTTGATATTTAGATGGTATTTTAGCGATATTGGAGAACCTACTAAAGATTTTATAAGTACAAATAAAGTACAAAAAACAGGTGATATATTCCGAACAGAAAATCTTACAGTTATTAGTTCCAACGAGTAACATAATCTAATGGCTTCTACGGCACTCAATCAATTCAACTTTCTTATATGACTCGATTGAATACCGAGTCCAAGAGAAAAATTAGTTAAATAGTAAAGGCTATTTCCAAAAGTGGGTCATGTCAAATTCTTACCGTACATCCAAAGGCAATTAGCTTCAAGACAGTCTCGAGAAGAAAGAAGAACGTAAAGACTATGTTCATGACTGTTAACGTGTCCATGAGTGAAGCTGGAGCCTCGTGAAACTACCACAAAATTAAGACCAATATTTTTTAGACTTAAGTAATTACATCTCAAAAGCTACATGACAAATAATTACAGAAAACTATTAGAAACAGGAACAACATTAACGGTCTATTCAATCATAAATATATTTAAACACGATACTATTTCAGTAGTTATGAGTAGCTTAAAATTTATATATCCAGATCAATTAATCCCTTGGTAAACTGCTGTGAGAGTTGCAAATATATCACTTCAGTCTTATAATACCTGTGTAGTGTGTGTATCAGTTTTTGACGAATTCAGTAATTTTAGCCCATTCTCTGAATCAATTAGTATGCACCTAGTTAATTTCTGAATGCGTATTTCTGTGAATAGTGCACGTGCTCCATGCAAAGTCCAGTATCATGCGCACAGGCAGGCACAAGAAATAATTGTGTCACAATAATCAATAATAACATTCGAAAAATAGTTTTTACTTACCTGATATTTTGTTTTTAAACTAGAACTTACCATTGTCTGTTCCGCCTGTAGAAACGTAGCAACACTGCCTCAATACAATATCATTAAGTAAAAATGGATAAAGCATTCAGAGTTATGTTTACACACATACAAGTGCCGCATGCAACAGAAGGAAGAGGCAACGCTTAATAGAGTGAGTCGCAAAAAAATATTTTCATACATACGCAACACATCAGAGAGAAATCAGTAAAGGGTATCAGGAAGGGTACATATTTACTTGGCTGGAAATAAATTTATACAGTTATGACAAGAAACACAAAAGAGCGAGGTACCAACAGAAAGAGTACATTTGTAGGTTTTTTTTTTTGTATATTTAATCTTGTTATGTCATTATAATCAAGAAGTGTCAATTTAAAAGCGTGTATGTGTACTTACTTTGACACCGTAAGCGATGATTTTCAACACCGTTTCCACAGAAAACATCCCAGTAAACCCCATATTCGAATACTTGAGGATGTCCGAGTAGGTGTCATTTTGTTTATAAAACTGCCATTTTGTGAAGACGTGTTGGATAAACCCACGGCAATAAAAATATCTTTGTTACTTGATATGAAAGTTATAGTATTTACTGATATACAAATTACGGAAATCGTTTAAAAATATTAGTATATTTTATGACAGAACGAATGAAAATAAATTGAAGATACATAGATAAATAAAAATAATTGCATAAGGATACATAAGTATATACCTAAGAGTTAAAAAAACAAAAAATCAGGATGTTACTGGTATTACAATTTCGTTTAGTATTTAGAATTTGAAAGAAAATAAATGAAAGGGTTAAAATAAACAATAAAGTGGGATGTTTTCTTTGATTCCGTAAATTTTCAATTTAAATTCCAATTTTTCTTTTTGACAACGGTTAAAATTTTTAAATTTTTTACATTTTTCGTAATAAGAAGCAGCTCGAAGCCACCAACAAATGTTGCTTGGCAGTAGGCCGTTCTACCAATCATGCATTTTTTCCACATAAAGACATTAAAGAATCGTTCAATAAGATCATGCAACATGAACAACACTGATGGCCCATGCCACGACCTGACTGATTTCAGAGTTTGTGCATTCACAAGCACAATTAACCGAATAAAATTGTGTAATACTCAGTGCGATAACTGTGCAAGAAGGATTGGTAACGTGCATAACACTTATATCAATAAATACATATAAATAAATATAAATATATGCAAGCGGGGACACAAAAGAACACTTAACAGAAAACACAGGAATAAACAATGAAAACGCTGGCGATACACTTGACGGGAAAGGCTCAGTTAATAGTTATCGAAATGTACATTCCGATGCCGTATACACTGACGCCGAACACAATACATCGAATGATGAGTGGTATTTGCGTGTTGTGTGTGTAAATGTGGCTATCATTAAGTTTGATCCAGGCGGTAGTCCCTATCATGTAGTTCATATACGTGTCACTAATACGAGTACTAAGACTAATTCGCTTGTGAATTTTTACAATCATCTATTTTGTAACTATTTGTGCTAACAAATATTAAAGGAGAGACTTTGAGTCGGACACTAAACATATTTTACAATTGACATTTTGTAATTATTTTAAGGTTGCCAGGTTTGGTGCGAATTCATAACTAAATTAAGACGCATGATATTTGTGCCACATTCATTTAGGGGTACAATGACTTTCTTATCTTAATCTACATCAAGTTCCTGGTTGTTTTCTACTGACAAAAACTAAAATGTGTCAGTTTTTTGTTAGTAAAATTAACAAATTTTAAACATTGTTAAACTTGTACAGGGCTATTCCTAAACGTACCTCCTATATTACGAATTAAAATTACTTTTGACATAATTATTACGTTAAAATGTTATATTACTATGATCCTTATGCTCAATTAGAAATACGAAAAATGCATACCTTCATCATAAGTAACAAAGTATTTAAAACAATGAGTGCCATGATGAAATACTCGAAGGGTGTAGACACTACTATTCTCCACACTTTGTACTTAAAACTTCCTCTTTTACTTGGCATATACCTCTCTAGAGGTCGTGCTTCTATCGTGAAGTCTATACATGATTTCTGAAAGGCATGGTTTGTAAAATTAGTAAAACATTTTGAAATACATATAATGAGAATATACAGGGAAGTGCCGCGCGAGAAATTTGGATTCATATTCGCTGTCCTATTGTTAAACTCGCATAACTAACTTAAAAATACAACACATAAAATTAACTTCGTAATAAGTCCTGTCCTTCTGAATAGTTTTATATGTGGGACGACTACCAAGGTGGGTAAAAAAGAACACAGGTAGCTGAGATGAATGTGCGAAGTGGAAATTAAGGTATGGTAAAGAACAAATATATCAGATTTATTTGATAGTCATTTTGGTAACATATTGAAAGGGCAGATAAATTTTATATTACGATAACAGTTTTACGTATGAAAAGGTAAAAAGAGGAAGAAAAATTGAAGTGAAGATGAAGAAATGGATGATACACCATAGAGAAGAATTATTACTAATATAATGAATGATAGGTTTCAATTAAAAAATATAATGAGATGTGGTGATTTTAATCAGTAGTTGCAAGAGCATTACGATAACAAAATTAAACCTTATGTTTATTACTGTTCAATAGTATTTATTTCTTTATCATAACTTCAACAGCTTTAGTTTCAAACTATGTCAATTGGGTTATTTACAATTTGAGTGTGTATGAAGTAAAGTTAATTTTAGAATTACAAAAACGCTTCCATAACACTTCTTTCTGTATTATTATTTTTTGAATAATTACTTAGGTTTTCTGATAACATTTTTGTTTACCTGATTTTTATCTATTTCACCATCCTGTAACTCGGCTTCACCTTGTTCTTGAAACGTAATAATAATCAGAGCTACGAATATATTAACAAAGAAGAACGGAAACACCACGAAGTAAACTATATAAAATATGGACATTTCTATTCGAAAGTTTTGTATAGGTCCCCTGTTTTCGTACGTAGCTGCCATCGAGTTTTGTAATACTCTGAAAAACAAATGGTCTGATTAGAAATATACATTAATACAACATACATGAAAACTCAAAGACTACTCTACGGATTTATATGCAGTTTTTTTTCATATGGCCAAAGTGGGAAAGGAGATATTTCGTGTAAAGCACTTAATCACTTTTACGTCACAAGAAGCTTTTATGTTTTGGTTGAACTGTGATGATAACTGTCAATGTTTCTATATGAAAGAAATGTCTTTAAAAAAACTTTTGTACTTTATTTTGTAACGCTGCTACCACCACAGCAGTTCATCTTAGATAAAACTGCTTGATTACAAGCAAAGATGTCTTTCTCAAAAATTAAAAGGCTTTGTAAAAGTTAGTCGCTGTACCGTCTAAGGCAACATTGCCATTTACCATTTTATAAGGTGGGGTTGTACTCATGGGTTAGAATATAATAAGTAAAATAAAACTTGTATTTCGGTAAAAGGCACGTTAGGTCCAACGATGCTAATGAACAAGTCAACATGTTCCTGTACTTAGAAAAATAAACAACCCCATGAAATGGACTGTGGTTGTCCTCGAACTTGGTTACATATGACAACATCTTAGCAGCAGCTCGACAGCACACTCCCACCTTAGATACTAACAAAAATCTACATATTGTTTAAACACTCACTGTGGCCACCCCTCGCCAGTCTGCACCGCGAACAACGTCAGCATAGCGGACGCGACGTTGTCGTAGTGAAAAGACTGCGTCGCCCAAGTTCGTTTGCTGACGCGCGGTAGCAAGCTGTTCGCCTCGTAGACGAAATAATAACCCCTGGAAACGCAATTAGAATCATATTTACATAGCGACAGCGAAATTATTAATGATAAAAAACACTATACAAAACTATGGAAACGTTTATTGCAGTTTCACTTTCTATAAATTTTCCATACTTACTTAACGTTACTTGAAAATTCTTATTATATTATTGGCTATTAGAGTACGGATAACTTCTGTACAATATAACTAATTGTGGTCATATAGTTCGTAGCAATATTAGATATATAGATAGGTCACGAAGTAGTTGTTGACAACAAATTAATTTTATATTATAATTAGCTGAAATAATTCAGTTTGAAATATTACTGTTTTCATAGGTAATTAAGTTAAGGTTATTAATTAAGGTCAACAATTATAGTCAAAAAGCTACCCGTGACTTGACAGTAGCCAATAGCCATTATGGTTAATAAGAAGTAAAAAAGTTATTATTTGGTATACAAAATCTAATACGAGTAACTTCCCTCTTGATTATAATATTTTCCCGCAATATTTGCAATGTGTACAGAATATGTACAATATTGCGTTTTTGTAGATAGTAAAAAGTAATATGTACATTACTTGATACTCTCTGTGATACAATGCGGACACATACACAACTTAAAATACAATAGGAATTGTAGTATTTTACAATTCTTCAAATATATATTAAATGGTCTCCCAACTATTTAAAATAAAAATGTATTACATGAGTAATTAAATTTATACTTACTGGCAGTCTTCAAAAGTATTCTTACTGATATCGGTGCAGTGAAAAAATTTACCATTAAAAAGTTGAACCGCAATTACAGCGAATATGAATTGAAACAATATGTACACTATGAGAATGTTAATGACATTTTTCAAAGAGTTCACAACACAGTCAAACACTGCTTTTAACTTTGGAACACGTTTTATAGTTTTTAAAGGTCTGAGCACTCTCAACACTCTTAACGACTTTATTGTTGACAGATTCTGTCCTGCGCCCTTTTTTACACCTCTGTAACAACAAAAATATTATTAGAAACATATATATATATATATAGCGCGGTCATAACTAATAAAAAAAAGTAATTAATAAATTTCATATATTATTAGTTAGATGATCATTGATAATGTTTGATTCAATAGTTTTAGACTATGTTGGTATAAATGTTGTTATAATCATATATACGGCAAGTCAACTAGAAAATGCAATATACATATGCTAAGAAGCTGCTCTTGTTTCATTCAAACAAAATTAACATACACATGATTGGATTTCGTTAACTTTACAATTATAACATATTGCTTATGTTACCAAAATACAGATACATTTCTTAAGAACTGAATAGTAATTGAGAAGATATAGTCTTTATTGGTTGAGGAATTAATTGCCGATGAAATAGTTTAAAAAGAGATCTCCGAGGTAACAAGTAATCAAGTGATCCAGAAATTTTATACTACCTGTGATTTAGCTACAGACGGCATTCGGTTTAACTTGATCAAGTTCTCGGTTCACGGTTCACGCTGGCAGTCGGCATCTAAACGCTTTAATTCGGCAATAGTTTATCAAAAGAAACGAATTCACATACCCTATTTCGAACCCGAAGCTCACTAGAGCACATATAACGACGGCGGCGTCCATAATGTTCCACAGGTCGCGGAGATACGCACCCGGGTGGAACAATATGCCCAAGTCGACTATCTTCAACAACATTTCCACGGTGAACACACCCGTGAACGCGTAGTCAAAATAATTCAGGACTTTGTTCCTGGAAATGAAACGGTGTATTCGTATATGAAATATAAAATGCTTCGTATAAAAATAAGATCGAAGAATCAAAGAATTTAATATAGGTATTGTCAAAAATGTTCACGACGTACTAACAAAGATAATATAACTGAATTATCTTGAAAACATGCTTTTGCATTCATTTTAAAATTACCTGTAATTATTTTCATCTACGGGATCTTCAGCTGCTAAAGCCACAGAACTCATACATATAACTAACATGATAAAAAAATCAAAATATTTTAGATTAACTACCCAGTGTGCACCTCGCCTTATTCTGTAAAAGAAAAAAGAACCGTTTAGAGTACTAATAATACAAATTAAAAAGTCTTTGTTTTATAGACCCTTCACGACATTATTAAGGAAAGTAGTTATCATTCCATTAACTAACATTAGGGTTATAGTGTTGAAAAGTCAATTTTCTGTTGAATCCAATCTCCTATTTAGCTTTTTTAATTTGTTCTAAGGATAACCGCAAGAATTCATTTCAAATTACTTTCAAGTATACGTTACTTCCGTACCGGCATTACTGAAACACGTTTCCAACATTTAAAAATCAGCCACTTACGGATTAGTAGGTGACAAAATAAACATGGACGAGTATGGCAGCATTGGTTTTGGTCCATCTGTTATCTCTTCTTCTTCCTCTTTTTTGGCCTCTTCTTTCTTTTTATTCTGCAAAGTAAATAATTTTAAGCCAGCTTCTTCTGAAAACTTGTTTGTGGTGCTGTTACATGTTCACATAGGATCTAATCTTATTACTCCACGTACGTATATCAAATTTAATACGTACGTATATCCATCAAAGTTCAGTTATTTTCAGTATAAGCGCCAATTATAACAAAATTATATCCCGAAATTCGTAAATAAAATTTCGTCAAAATAAATTCTAATTTACTAAGAAACAATGAGCCTATAAACTTGATCATGACAAGGGAATTTATTCTTGTAATAATAAAGGTAATAAAGGAATTATTACCTTGACTATGGACAAAGATATTTTCTTAGCTCAAATTTTATTGACAGCCGTAACTTGTAATGTTTCGTTTGAAAAGCCACAACGTATGTATAACTTTGATCGGTAAAGTTTATAATCTCATTGTAACATGCAATATTCGATTTGTTGTAATATCGAACTGATATTTGTTTCAAACATTTGGAATAGTAAACAACTATTGTAACACATTGCAAAATTTAAGAAAATGAAATACCAATAATCTAATAAAACACTGATGCATCTATACTTAAATTTAAATATAGATTATTTTATTAATTTTACGCCTATCAACATTCGGCCCACAGAAGCAAAATTAATCTTCATTCGGTTTTCACTTAAAATATTGTTAACGTTCCATGTTTTTAGTATAATTTGTCTCGCTATCGATTAACAAGTGATAAATAGTTACAAAACGTTTGAAAAGTATTTACATTTACAGACAATTTTATATTATCCTCGTATTAAACCTTGACTTAATTTTTAGCGCGATAAAGTTGTTTTAATTATATTCTGTACATTTTACGACGATTTGGTTAAACTTTATATACCATCTTTCTTTATTTTACTTAGGCAAATACGCATTTAAGGAGACAAGTTTTACTGTCAATAATATAACAGGAATAAACTAACAATATATACTTACGTACTTAATATTTATTTTACTAATAGGTAGATAAGGTAGATGCGTATATTCAATATATTTATACGCGTATACTCAGTATATTTCAAGTATTTAAACCATTATCGATCAGGTATTTGTAGTGAGACAAATTAGTTGCCAATATTTTAAGTTGCTAAAACCAATGCACACGACAAGCACAGCATATTACGACCACTGAGCTTCCTTTACCTTCCTACTTGCTTGCGAAGAACAAATGTCTATTTCAGGTAGACTTCCATCCAGCGCATGCAATGCACCCATCTCTTTCCGCAATTCCTAATCATCCGAAATTAGAGGTTGTCGCATCAGTTAGAAATTTTATATATTTACTGATAATTTTTCCATTTTACCCATTGGTAATTAATTATTTTTGGTACAAATTCAGGTTTTTTTTTGGGTTCGTACACATTTTAAGTCATTTACAAGAAAGTTCAAGCGGAAACAAACAACTTACTTGTTGCTGTTTTTCCTTATCTTCTTCTTCTTGCTCTTCCTCAGCTGCTGTTAATTCCTGGAAAGAAATAACAGTTACATTTACACGAAAGCAGCATATTTTACAGGTGAGCTTTTACATAACAACGTGGTATTCACCTCACATAGTATGTTATTCTAGGATTTCACCTTAATCGATCATTGATTACATCGATATCATTTGCAATTGATTCTGCTATATTTTAATTATAACTAAATGTATTGAATCGGTTAAAGTAAATTCCTTGGCTGGCTTCTAACACACGTACCTGAGCATTCGCCAAGTTGTCGACGGCGATAGCAAGAAACACGTTCAGAAGCGTGTAGTTTCCAAACAGCACCAGAACAACGAAATACAACGAGTACACCATCCCTTTCTTTATTCCACCTTGAGATTGGATACCATCGTACATAACTTCATTCCAGTCTTCGCCTGTTAGGATCTAAGAAACAGCATAAATGATAAATATGTGAACACAGATAAATATAATGACTGGATGGAATATAATAAAATTTGATATAGAAGCCGATCGAGTTTACAAATAGAAAATAAGATTTTTATTATAATTCCTAAAATCAAATATGTACATAACTTTCGCATAAAATGGAATTATTTAAAATAAATATGAAGAAAAACAAAATCATTCGACCCCATAGCTCAGTTGGTAGTGGACCCTGCCTGCCGAGAGAGGGGTCCCGGCTTTTTGATTGTTCTCGGGTCATGGGTGTTTGTGATGTCATATTTGTGTATGCCCATGCCACCCGCAACACAGGATATCCTACAGTGGGGGTGTGAGTGTATAAGCGTTTATTTATTTATAATATACAATTAATCCTTTTACCTGGAAGACAGTAAGTAGCGCGATAGGAAAAGTGTTGAAGTTTGTTTCTGGCGTGCCATCCTCGAAGTTGAATTGTCCTCCAAACAATTGCATGCCGAGCAGTGCGAATATAAGAATGAACAAGAATAGAAGGAACAATAATGAGATAATAGATCTCATTGAATTTAGAAGAGATATCACAAGATTCCTTAACGATGCCCAGTACTTTGTAACCTAAAAATAAATTATATTTTTAGAACAACAATTATAGGAGTCTTTAAAGACAATTATAGGGTTTTTACTGATAATTTTAGTAACGTATGTACGTTCCTATTTAGGAATAAGTAACGACGGCATAGTTCGACTAAGATTTAAGTAACTTTTATTGTACATGACCATTTGTCACCAATTGCAATAGTATTTTAGTCCATATTGATCTCTGATAATTACCGAGTCCTGAGTGAAGTGTTTTATTTAAAAAGGACCC
>DWPT01003480.1:0-14389 GCA_018251895.1 Agathymus mariae mariae | reverse complement strand
AATACAAATAAAAAAATGTGCTATTGCTTGTGTAACTATAAATCTTTTTTTTTATTTTTCCATCAATCAACTTTGTTTTGCCCCTTCATAAAGTTGTGCAATTTTTTTTTTTTAGATAAAATATTATGTTTCATTTTAATATTCTAAACAGTTCCCGTTTATGAATCTTTTGGATTTCTATTTCAACAGAGAATATCTTTAAGTGTCAACGTTACACTTAAATATATACAGATCAATAAAATCGCCGGGATCCTTAATCCTGATCATCAATAATAAGACATAGGGCAGTTATTGGGTTTAAAATAATGTTTTGAAATAGATTCTAGCAAATTATTGAAATCAAGAACTTCCATACATCCTTAATTCTGAGCCAACCTTCGTTCCTTCGGGATTCTATTCACAACGTGAGATGTAAAGTCTGTAACTTACCTTCCACTAATAATTAATAATGTAATACTAACTTTGGAACACTCACATAACTTTGAAAAATTATATATGCGTGGAAATGAACTCGGATACGGTACAACGATGGTAATTTGATACAAAAATTGAAATGGCAATAGGCTTATTAGATATACCAATACATTAACTAAAAATATTTGTGGCCACGAAAGTACTTCAAACCACAAAACAGTTTATAACAAAATTAGCAGGCGAGGCGGTATCGACGATCGAAAAAATTTCTTGTTTATGAAGCATGTGACAACCCTGCCGAAATAAGACGATAATTCTAGACGGTGTCTATGTTTTTATTTCAACTTCAAATATGACGGACTACTGACTGTACAGGTTTTGCGGAATAAGGCGCGTTCTCGGAATTCTATGATCATTCGGGAAATAACGTTGAGATTCCGTTTTAAAATTTTATACACTACTCGTAGCCCGTACCTACCTTTTTTTTTTGTAATAACACCTTTTAGTATTGAGTAATAACCCAAAAGAAGTAAAATGTCTAGACGGTGTTCGCTTTTTTTAAATATAATAAAAATTATATAAGAAACGACGGACGATTACTTGTTCCGTTACATTCTGCCAGAATACAATAAATCTTTGTAAAAATTTAATCCTCCCGCTCCCGAGTCATTGTTCTGAGCAACGAATCCATCCTTAATGCAAACAGGCAGTTGTAGCGGTATGTTTAGTTTCTATTACATCACCAGTAGAGATGTCGGGTATCCCAATAGACACTTTATAGTCTGTTCATTTTACTTCAACCCAACAAATAAACTCGTTTGCATGTAATTACATAGTTACTCGTAATAGTTAACCATCTATAGACATGTTACTTCTCGATTGGCAATATTACGGACCTATGTACGCTATGGCCTGAATTTAAAGCATTCGAAATTACCAGCGACCCGCTACAAACTCAACAAGGGCACTAAGTAATTAACTAATGACGATTTATTTTTAAATCTTGTGAAAGTACGGTACCTAACGAAGAATACCTATGGACGAAGCAGTCATTCGGATTTCATTAGCTCCTGAAATTAGTTTAATTTATTTTACTTGCTGGGGACAACACTTCAGTCGCTTGGATAAAAATATTACCTAAAAATACTTCCACATTTATTTACGAGTTACATATTATTATTGCATATCAACGTAATTTCCCGTATCGCAACAAATAGTATACATTTTAATTATAAATGTCTATAGTTTAATGTACACTTACTTTAAATTGTATACAGTCTAGTATCTGTCTCAAGTTAGATATCCATGAAAACCGGCCTCATTTCCGATTTGCATGGATCATTGTCACGCTATGGACATCCCAGCAAGTTTTTGTCTCGATGCCATTTCTGTGTATCGGAAGACAAATTATGAACTTTTTTCCGTATAATTGTCACAATACATTATGTTATAGCCGTCAAGGACGGCTAGCGGCGTGGGAGCGTTGCTCCGTATTCAAATAGCTTCCACACGGAGAAAAACCAATTTACAGAAACACTTTTTCCGGTTTTTCCGGTAATGTAACAATTTTGCTGTGATTATTTTCTTGTGATTCAAATCAGTTCTATTGAACCACATCAAATTGTCTCACGGTTCGAGTAGTGATGCACTTCTATATTCAAATGAGCCTTTGTCTATACGACGGTGTGTTGTTATTTTGTCACGTGCTCGTTTGTCTTCAGTTAAACTTGCTCCAATTTATTGTACACGTTTCTTTGATCTATTTTTAATTTTATTTAAGTATTTTTTATTAATAGTATATTTTACTTGTAAATTAATTGCCATACACTTCATCATTTATAGATAATCTGTACCAGATAACAGTTGTAGAAGTGGTGAAAATTACAATCGCTAAAAGACCAAAGAAAAATATAATAATTGTTCAACTAGACAAATGTACAGTTATCGTTACAATATTCATAAAATCACTGTGGTGCAAGGATCTTAAATGCATTAGATCAGTATAAACGAAATGAGATATATATAAATAATTGTTGTTTAGAGTACCTCATATAATAAATGCTCTAGAAACATGTTTTTTTTGGCTACCGATTTATACGCAACATCCATTAGGGATTGGAATAAACTTCCATAATTGATGCACAGTGAGATGATTCATGGTAGGAATTGATAGATATCCAGTATCAGTCTGCAATGAATAAATAAATACAAAACATCTCAAACTATTAATCCTGATTTCAAATCAAAAACGCTTGTAAAATTGTAAATTATATTGATTGAAAATATAGTTACCTTTTTAATTTTATCTTATAACCGAGATATACGTTAAAACTTCAATTTTAACTTTATCCTCAACAGCCCGTTATTGATGGCCTATGTTCGAAAATGTGTCCTCCAGTCTTTATTTATTACTGCCTATCCTCTTAATTACTCTTTATCTTTTTTATCTCTATTCTCTCCTCACCAGTCAAGCATCCGTTCAGGCCACAGTATAGTCACTGTATTACTTAAAGTAACTAAAAATACCCGTAAGACCATGGACAATAAATCCCTTTACTTGTTAGTTCTATTAACTTTAGCCGTGCATTCAACTATAGATTTCAATGTTCTTCTTCAACTTCTCGAGTCACTTATATCTTCACTCACAATTGAGTGGTTTAGTTCTTATTTTTATTGCCGTTTGCAGCGTGTCTGCCTTGATGACAATCTGTCCGATTCATGTGATGCAGTCACGGGCATTTCTCAGGGTATCATCGTTTCCCCTTTTTTGTTTAATGTCTTCATTAACTCCATTACTATTGTTATCTCATCTAATTTACGCTTTACTTGCAACTATAAAGCCATATCTCAGTAAGAAACAGTAAGGAGGCAGTGGATGCAATTAAATTTACCGTCATGTATACGATTCAGTTTGGTAACATGAAGAAATTTGCATGTCATCATTATCATCATCTCAGCCGGGCAACGCCCACAGCTGGGCATAGGCCTTATCCACATTCCACTTCCACTCCATGAAGATCAGTCCTGCGTTGTCCTCAACCAGTGGCTACCCGCGACCTTCACCAGATCGTCGATTCATCTCGTTGAGGTTATACCCACTGAGCGTCGTCCGGTGCGTGGTCGCCATACGAGAACCTTTCTGCCCAAACGACCATCGGTTCTCCTAACTATTAAATAATAATTTGCATGTATTGTACAATAATTCAGTACAAAAGCGATAAGGTTTTTAAGAGAAGTTCTTATTATGACACAATGTGTGCGTTTTAATAGTATTAGGTGAGATTTATAGACAGCACCCTAAGTAACAATGGCATCGCTTGTAAGAGATTGACAGAGACATTGATAAACTTGATTGCACCATGACATCTTAAATAGGGATCAGCTTTCGAATTCTATTTGTTACCATCTCAATATTATTTAGTACAGGTAATTTTATCATCGACGATAAACTGCGTAGACTGCAAGGTAGTGTATCTGGTCGAGAATCTCTAAAACTGAGCAAGAACACTGAAAATTTGAGAGGATTTCGCATGTATGTAGTCTTATTGAGTGATCAGAATCAGGAGATAGGCGAAATGCAATTGTAATATTTAATGCTTTTGTTTTAGATATATTTAGCTTTAACAAATTATTTAAAATTGAAGCCAACGAGTTATATGCGCCTTGTCATTCACATCTTTAACTGATATAATGGTTGTGTCGCCCACAGAAGGAAAGTGGTAAGTCAATAGTATACAATTCATTGATGTACATGAGAAAGACTGTGGGGCCCAATACATTCTTTGGGCACACTGAAAGACTGGGAACATGTAGTGCCATTGTACAAACTTTTCATACATATTTTGTTTGTTGTAAATCTTGTTATTTCTCCGACAAACATTTCGCAAATCATGACCTGATAACATTGCCCCTTGTGGCATTTCCTCTACGGCAAATTACCTGCTCTCAAACTTCTTCTCGGAACGACTAATTCCTTATATCATTGTTTCTTAGTCATCATAGATATAAGGAACTATTGGGAGTTCATATGCATGACAAATATCTATATCCTATCTTTCACATTAACGATGCTGTGTTAGGAGGATGAGTTTTTTTTTTTTTCACTTTATTAATTTTTTCTCACATCAGCTATTTAGTTCGTTAATAATGTAGGGTGTTGTTAAAACAAAAATGTAATTTACTTTGAATGTAAGTAAGTGCACTTTTCCTTCTCCTTAACACTTATTTTTTTTTTAGTTTTATTTAACTTTTCATTAGTTATTTGAAAATATTCATTTTTAAAATAAACAAGCGTTAACCTATACAGGTAAAATGATGGTAAAAACTTACAGTAAATAACGATGTATGATAAATAAATACCCAATAATATTCATTACATACGAATCACAGTTAGCCAGAAGCGATATAATCTAGTTACTTTCGTAAAATTCTATTCCCGAGCAAGTTAGTTTCCACGTACATAATCTACTTATTTATTACAAGCAGAACGGTTACTAGAACGACATCACATTAACACATTTTTCTTATAACTGACACTGCATTTGCACATAAAATCAATACAGCACACTTTTTATGATTTTATCTTTCATTACCGCTACATATATTAGTGTTCTGATATTAAGTACTTAATTTCTTTAAAAATTATACTTTACGTAATTTGTTTGCACTCTGACGCCTTGCATTTCATTCATTCATCTTCATTAATTCATTCAAAGGTTACTTGTTATAACCGGGTTTTTAGGAGTATACTTAAATTGAGTTTAAATTTTGAATCAGAATATTGTTTATTTTGAAATTACTCGCTTTCCCTCTATAATAATACAAATGAAAAAAACTACGATCGCAACGTCTAATTATTATCACCTTTATTAATTGCGTTAATATATAAAAATATGTCGGTTTCGAATGTTAAGCTAAAGTTCGAGTTAGCTTTAACAGTTATGGTCCAAGAAGAAACCCGAACAAATTATTATATTTTTTTTATTACTTAAAACAAAATAAACGTATACACACATACATAAATGAATTATATTCAATACAATTTTTCCTCAAATAGTTTCTCTGAACACGAAAAAATCTTAAATATGTATTCACCGACTCACCCATATTCCTTACATATTTAAGTACGTATCTGCATATAACATTATGTACATTTGTACATATAATATTTGTAACTTACATTACATGACATAACATATGAGTAATAGTTAAAGTTAGACAAACGATGGCTGTTTTAAAAATTAAGGCACGCTTCGCACGTCATAACTCAAGTAATCGGAAATGACTCCATCTTAAGAGAATGGCGGATTTGCATATGACATCTGACGCTCCTCGGGGGTTTTTACTGGGCCATGTATAACGATGTTCTATGAATTCGTATCAGGATGTAACTTCCCTGGCATTTTCATTACATTGGCTCCTCGGACAATTTAGAATTCCCTAAGAAAAAAGGACTTTTTGTACCTTAGTGACGAGCGCACGGCGATATCAGACCGATAAGAATTATCAGGCGTATTGTTGTATAATATTTGATGTAATGTGACCACAAAATATCTTTAAAATATCACACAAAAAATTATAAACTATTATTGTTTAACAAAGTGTTCTATTGCATTTTAAGTAATTTTATATTAAACATATAACTGACAATAAAGTTTGGCAACAATTAATTATATTATAGTTTTAAATAGCCCTTAACGCTTCATAAACTATGAAAAGGTACTCATACTGTCCAGATCTTCATTTATACGACATATGGAAACAACGATAATCAATTACCCTTGTAATAGTTAACTACGAAAATGACTGGGCAGAATTTAGTTGTTGACTCTTTTGTACACCTTTATTTATAGGGCAAATTT
This sequence comes from Agathymus mariae mariae, assembly GCA_018251895.1. Classification (NCBI taxonomy): domain Eukaryota; kingdom Metazoa; phylum Arthropoda; class Insecta; order Lepidoptera; family Hesperiidae; genus Agathymus; species Agathymus mariae. Next base: position 8,114 of record DWPT01003480.1, on the reverse strand, counting down.
AAATATAAGGAAAATTATATTAAGTCTTTTCTACAAAGAATTAACACAAATTTTACACGTCGATGATGTTCATGTTGTGATTAAGCTTAGGTATATAAATTCAAATTAATAATACGTTATAGTAAAGTTTTATAATCAATATAATCAACTATCTTATTTGAATATTTCTCTAGTTTAAGCAGTGCACTTAATTTATGATTTTCTGCCGTATTGCGGCGGCCTAGAATATTCCCCCCAATCCCATGCTGGCAGAACAGGCTGTCGAGGCGACAGAAGCTAGCCTGCTTAGTGGTAGGGCTTCGCGTAAAGATTATATTATCAGTATTAAGTCGTTAATATTATTATTATCTTTCCGTGGATCCTGCCTGGCTAGTTACTACCATCCTGCTTGAGTCAAACGCCAAACGACTCTTCGTGTTCCGGCTGGGGGCTTGAGACCTGGTACTTTCTTTCTTACCTTCTTCTCATTTCCTGGCTGTCAACGTATCAGTGATACCTTTGCTCTTGCTGATTTCCATGAGCGGCGGTGACCACTTACCATTTGGTGGCACGTCTGCGCGTTTGTTAACTATTACCATAAAATAAAAAGATATTATCGAGACGCTGGAGGTACACGATGTATAATAGTCCATTAAAAGCCGACTATAATATTGACCATTACCCTACGGTGTGATACGAACTCTGAGATTAATTCTTTTGTTCATATTAGTTGCGAGCCGCAGTTACGTCGCAATTATTACGCAAGACAATGCTTCGACGTCATGATAATACGTATTACAAGTACTGGCATTCCGTTGTCACGCTTCGAGACTAAATATGACTTACGTACCATGTTATAATCTTAGAGTTTTGACAAAGTTCCACTAAAATTTTATGGATATATTAAAATTTGAAAGGTATTTAAAGATTTTTATAAAATGATAGAGCAGGTTTAATTTTCACAGGTGGAAATTGATCACTCCGATTTATATACAAATCAAAAAAAATATAGATGTGTTTTTATACAAGGCTTTCATATATGAAATCAAATCAAAATTTCATGAAATATTATGATATTTGAGTACAAAAGAATTTTATATATTAAGAAACAATCCCGTAACCCGATAGCGGCAACTACCGAGACCAGTTGTGAATGTAAGCCATCTAGGAACCCAGTTAAATACAAAAAAAAATAAAGTCGGTCCAGCCATTTGAAAGGACTTCAACTATATAGTTCATTCAATTTATAATTAAGTATTTTATATATAAAGGCTAAAACTAAAATCATATCTAATGTCCTTATCACATCCATAATAATTATTGTTCGTAAGTCCAATTTCAAGAAAGTCACTCCAAGCTGGTGCTGGTGAAAAGGAGTTGCTAATAGTGGATAAAATTATTAAGTGTTATTTAAAATTTATTAAAAATTATTCGAATTAAAAAATATATATAATTGTCAAAAAAGTAAAAATAATATGTAGGTAAGCTGGCAAGTGAGGTAAAAAGTTTATTCTTTGTTCGACAAACTTTATCGATACTGGCAACTAGACGCTAGTCACGTAGTTCACACGCGCACATTTCATTTTAAGTTGCGTACAGCAATAAACTTTAAAGACTGGCAGTATGTACGTAATAGGCGAAGGGATTAATCCGACAACCAATCGAATGGGACTATTTTGGGATTACAACAAGAGGCGGTTCCCGTGGAGGCGGGAAGATGAAACGTGCAACACCTCCGATGAGGTTCGCAAATGGTTTTGAAGTAAATTCTAAATTTAAACTTGCCACGGTTATTATATTCTGTTACTTAGCATGTGGCACGATCAGTTAGTTACTACGATTAGCCAAATACTACCTAAGACAAATCGCAGGGAATATACTTGCGCGCCGTGAACATTACAAGATGAAAACTGCTATTTCACTGATTTCCTTTAATGCAACGCACGTAATCAATACGTTCAAAAAAATACAAAACTTAAATTAAAATAAACTCTATTATCATAAACATAGGTACTATTTTTAAACTAATAAAATTAGATTCTTCTTAGTGGTTGAACACAAAAAAAACTGGGCTTAAGACAAGGAGGTGACCTGCTAATTCTACCATGAAAGAAGTTACCAACCGCAACCTAGTACTGAGATTAGTTACTTACATAGTAGTAATAACAAGCAAATGCCACCAAAGGCGTCATTGATGAGGAAACAGTAAATTGTTCCCGAATTGTAGGAAACAGTAAACTGTTATTAAATTGTTCCCAATAAGACATTTTCTCTTGGTACTTAAATTTAGAAATAGGTAAGTACTTCTGTGACCAATAATTGGAGGTCCAATAACTACTGCACACCCACGATTTGCCAATAACAAATGTGTACAAGGAATACTTGACACTGATTTCCAAAAAATATTTATATATGTATGTTACAGTGGCTACTTAGTCATAATAATAATATAAACTATAATTATATCATTTTAAAAAAATTCGTTTAAAACCCATATGCTTGTAATTGCTAAATACATCAAATTTTACATTTACAATATTTAATTCGTAAGTATCCAACCAAAAAATGTACATAATTTTAAATAATTCTTATTTACGCGCAAATAAATAAAATGTATTATACTGTTAAAAATATATATAAATAAAAATATTCAACTGATTACATATTACTGTAAATACTCACATTTAACAATAAATTTATTAATACGTGCAACTTTTACGGTATCTCTTATCAGGTTTAAGATTAAAAGATTTAGGAATTTTCAGTTGACACTCACATTCCAATTTCAAATTCACCAATCAATCTCAAGGAACAAACTAGGCACAATTTTCACACACCTACGATCCAGGATCCGGTTCTGAAACACATGCATCTATTTATTTGAACAAGATATTGCGTAAGAGCATCTGTGCGTCTACGTGCTATCGCGCCGTCGACGCGCTATCGGTGACGTATGACGGGCCCTCTTGCAAACATAAGTTTTTTGCACCCTTTATCACAGGAGCGCCGGCAACACTACATAAAAGCCGAGTAAATCCGTTCAGGACACATTAAGCGGTTCCACTGAACGTAGCCGCACGCAACTCCTGAACGAACGATTGCCGCCAACCATCGGTTAATAAGTGTTTTAAAATAGTGATGTGCCAGTGAAATTTACAACGGTGAATTTTATGTGCGGTTATTATAATTAATGCCAAAGATTTTTCTGTGATAATTACGATGTCGAAGATGATGGATATTTGCATATGGTGTATTGGATCTTTAAAACAAGGATCGAGACCTTCTAGACACGGTATGTTTTTACAATTAAATTGCATTAAATTATAAATATTAAATTATTATATAGTGATTGTACAGATGATACATTTTTTACATCAATTTAATTATTATCTAAGTTAAAGTGTCTGAAATGTATTTTCCATCTTTCTTTATCTGATGTTTACAAATCCATAACACAGGTGTAATAGTGATGATCTAACCATAAACGACACCGCAAACAATAACTCCACATGTGATTTAAATTATGACACATTTTACTAAGTAATCGCGATGATCTAATTTTAAAAAAGATAAATTGTATTATTTACAACTTTTACCTTTATAATTATTTAATTATTCGCTAACATAGTTCATACTTAACTGAACTTTTGTCTTTCTTATCACTGTGTTATGAAAACAAAATATATAAATAAATCTACACATTCATTTTCCCAAACAATCAGTTCCTGGTGGCCTAATATATACGATTAATATATCACAAACTGCTAATGTTTACCTATAGCATGTTGCTAACAAGGAGGAATCAAACTCGTACGCTCAACATAGAGTTATTTACCAACGAAGGGCTTTACGGGGCCGTTTGACATTCACTAGTTCTAACAGTAAATAAAGCTTTTGTTTGTTTATGCTATTTCACTGTGGGGTCGTATCGAGCGAAGACTAAGTTACTGTAGCCTGTGACTTAGTGTGGTCAAACGGGGTTAGAGATACGCGGGAATGAGCGGTCTTTACAATACGAAGCTCACATATGATTTATATGCGGCTCGCAAACAATGCCATTCGCGTGCGGCCGCACCGCCGCGGAAGCCTATGTTCATACGGTAAACTCAAATTAAGCGAAACTATGTTCGTAAAGGTATTTGATTTGACAGATGGTAACCTTTCACACTGTTGTTCCCACCTTATTGGATATAAAATACTATGTAAGGTGTACGGACATTGTAAGGCATTGACATTAATAGGAATATGTAAGTTCGTGTTATGAATGAATATTTACATAAACTAGATGTTAGAAAGAATAAAAAAATATAAAAAATGTACATATCACTGCTAGTGAAAAGGTCTCTAACTGAACTGACGTTGGTTGATGCCGATTACACTACATGGCCGAGGAAAGCGTAATCCATCTCAATCTCACATACGCATCTCAAACGAGATTTAGTAAATCAATTAATTTGCTGATTTGTTAAGTTCTACTTACATAATATTAAGTAAACTTAACAATAACAATTAATACCACAAGCTTTTCAGAAGCATTATAAAAATACACTTTCACCTATGTAAGCGATTTTTACAGATTTTATATATTGTATCAAAATAATATATAGGTACAGCTGATTGAAATAGTAATTTCGCTATGTATACTTATTATTTTCTATATACCCGTAGTTTAAAGAAGTTCGCAAAAGTACGTTCAATTAAATCAAGATTAGGAGTATTACAACGTAATAGTCGGCTCATACGAATTGCCCAATATTATATAGATCGTCGCTTATCAATAATTCCACGAAAACAGTCCACATCATAACTAGATAATCAAACTGCCAATAGTAACAAACGAACTGTGTTAAAACTTGTTAAACGTACGACTCGCAAAAATAATAAATTATTTCAATTAACGCCTGGATTTTTACTTTTCATTAACATTTTTTAAAATACCGCATGAAATCTGTATTTCGTTCGTTGACAATTCGTTAACTTATAATTTCAATCACCTCCTTTTGTCGCTAACTGTACCCTTTCAAAAGTAAGCTATAATTTGTGTACGAACATTTTGCACAGTAATGAGCAGGCGTATAAAGTTACGCGGATCTAACACGCTACGAAACTTTCGATGAATGAGTAATACGCAACTTATTCCGGTAGCCGACACCGCTCTTGTAGGCTTTCAGAGAATTTTCACCGGCTGCGCTCTTTTAGCGAAAATTTGGGAAATCCGTGACTCACCGATGAGACAACCGGGAAACGCAAATTTCGTTCGTCAGCAGGTCTATGCCTATCGGTTCAAACGCTAAAGTAAGTAAAAGTTACTTCCTCGATTTACTCGTTTTCAATCGAGCGAGACGTCAAAGGGCGTAGACCTTTGTAATTGGCAAAACATGGTTCTGTCCTTAAGATTAATTAGCCGCTAGTAATGTGCGTTCTCTCGCTACAGATTGAATACCTTTATTCGACACAATGCCACGCTAAAAACCGCGTATTCCAATCGGGTACCGGCAACAATCGCCGACCGGAAAAGCCTCTACTTAAACTAATTACAAACTCATTTTCGCATAAAAACTACTAATTGACGAAAGCTGTGTCATCTTGTCACAAGAACGGTGCGTTGGGATTCTCCTCCACTTACATGCTACAAAAAGAACGTATTCGCTCATTATTAGTCGATTTGTATATACAATGTATAAAATCTTTTTATTTGGTACGATTTAATTATATCTGTGTTTATCATACATGTTATAATTATAATCTCTAGTAGGTGTGATAGTAATAACGTAACTTCCAAACAATGAAACCGATTAGACTCATATTTACATAATATAGTATGAGTGTCCATTAGCAATTTTGATTATTTACTTATTAAATGTATATTTATACTAAGAAATTATTTTTATTTACATAACTGATTCCATTGTCAACAAAACAACGGAACTTCTACCAAGCTAGCAATGTACTAGACATAAACAAAACTTATTGCATTATGTTTTAATTGGTTCCAAAGTCATACAAATACTCCAAATGTTTTCTTATGTTGACATAGTACTAATTTATCCGGTGTACGCAGACCCACACATAAAACATCAGGCGAGAGGTGTTATTAATCACGGACATAATAATCATCTATTGACACTATCCATAAGCGAAGCGGTCCCGTACAATGGCGTCGCCTTGTTAACCAAGAAAAAACACGTCAATGTAAATACTGGTGATGCTCGTTCAGATTTGTACCACGGGTCACATGCTAGCGTTTCCTCTGACGGTCCTACCTGTAAAAATGCCAACCTGCATAAAAGTTACTAATTTAACTGTAAACTTAAAAACGATTTAGATTGCAAAATGATGCTGAACAAACACGTACAAAAATTACTTGTGAATCTCAAATGATTGTTTCTGCAAAACATAATACGAATTGAGCTACCTAAAAACAATTTTATCATATATTATATTTGGGTAGAATCATCAAAAGTATATCCTGCTAAGTTTCGTACGATAATGTAGGACTTTTTTATTCGTCTTCCCATACTGTATAAGTTCTTTTTTTCTTAGCTTCGTTTGCTTTCGTGTTTAGTCCTTCGGTTTTTTTTCGCGTCTTGTTTGTTGTTCGTTCACGGAGAAAGACGCGACTTTAAAAAGACAACGACAATGGTCTCAGCGTTGCTTAAGCATGATCTTCGACGGACAATTAAAAATACAAGTGAAGGTAAAAATTATATTGTGCTAAAACATTTTATTCTTAAATTGTTTTGAAATACACTGGTAAATAAGAGGTGATAATGTTAGGTATTTTAAGCACGAATAATGTTATGTATAGACATGATATACGATATCCGCAAATCTTATGTCCGAATTACGCAACTTCAATCCAATCGTCTTAGAATTAACACCGTATCACGAGGCGATCGCGTTCAGTGATAAGTCGAAGCGAGCCACACACGCGCTGCCGATAAAAACTCACTTCAGTATAGACTCATCGATGAATCACCACCGAAGTCTAACCGAATAATTGTTCACTTACACAAGATGTGGAAAGCGAATGACGCGGAGACGGCTTCCTGATTGAATATTTTAATCATACCGCCGCAAATCAACCTCTTTTTTACTTTGACTTAAAAAAAAAAAACTGTACCGCTGCTGGGCACTAGTCTCCTCTCGCGATATAATAATTGACATTACACAGCTTTGAAAACATTATGGAGAATTCTCAGGTATACAGGATTTCTCGCGACATTTTCTTTCACCAAAGTGAGGGATAATTAAATTCTAAAATGTTTACAAATTCAGTAAAATTTTAGCTTCGTTCACAATTAGAAAATCTCATTAAACCACCTCAAATAACCCAAAGTGATGCATTAGATATGTCTAAACCTGACCAAGAACGGAACAAATAAATATTTTTTATCATATAATTACATTATTATTTAATTCGTAATTTGCCTCTCGCTTTGTCATTATGAAAAAATCCGGCAGCAAATCGCGGAGGATGACTCGGAGAGGGTCGGTTTTCGCTTTCCGCCGGGCGTAAGGGTTTTCGCATAGTTTGACTGGCTATTTTATGTACGGTGCCGCATTTCGGTGCTCATTCAACGGCCGACGACTGCTCGCGCGCCGGTCCCGCGCTTCAACCGGTGACACTCGCACGAGACCAAACTCGTATACCGCGAGCGGATATCATATTGTGACTTCTAACTCAAACACGCCAATTATTACCCACTGTGTGACTCGGATACCTTTCGCGAGTGTTTTCTGATAGTGCTCTTTCAGTTCAAAGTTGAAAGGTCTCGTTAAACCGAAAATCGGGATTATTTTGTTGAATGAATATGGACTTGCCCACAGGAGCTACATCAATGCCTTGTTCATGGATGTAATTTTAATCGGTGTGTGTTTGTGTTTTTTATTTTTTTAATAATGTATCTGAATGACATTATGAATATTTATAAACAAATAATTTTTATTTATACTTGTCGTTTATCATTTATCAGTCTTGTGTACGCGTAATGTAAACAGTAGCTGCGAGTGTGCTCGAGTGGGTAGATATAAATATTATTTTAATTGAAAAATAATATATATGTCAATAAGTTTTCAAAGTACGTGAACATATATTACTATAAGATCAATAAAAGTTTGGTAATTTAATGGAA
>DWPT01003479.1:0-14390 GCA_018251895.1 Agathymus mariae mariae | reverse complement strand
GGGGGTGGCTGGGGACACGGCGGTGGCTATGGCAGAGGTTGGGGTCGTTAGGCTACCGCGGCAAATTATGTTTTAATTGCTATAATAATACTGTATTTTTATGTGAATCTAATCTGTGATTAAAACTAAATTAAATAAAACAAAAATATTTTTATGGCTATATCTACATTTGACATCTTGCCAAACAAACAGACATTTCACTACGTATTTTTTATATACTTGAAGGTAATTTACCTGACTTTACTAACAGTAATAAAACACAGAAGGTAAATAATATAATAAAAATAATATTTGTGAGAATTCGGGCCTCTGTAATAAAAATCAGTAGTTACTAACTGTTATCAACAAAACTTTAAACTTTTATGTACACAAATATGTCTAAATTATTAAGATTAATATTTATCTACGTAGATATCAATAGTTTTTTTCCTTTAGGAATTGCACTGCATATTATTTAATTTCGACGTATTATTTACACTGCGTTTTATTTATTATATCGGAAGTGGACAGTAATGCTGACGCCCTAGTCAGATGGTAACGATTCCATAAGAATTCACTTTTTTTTACATAAGTTAATGCTTGACAACAATCTCACTTGATGTTAAGTGGTGATGAAGTCTAAAATGTTGAACGTACTAACTTATAATAGCCTACTCACTCTCCTCTTGAAGAATCCCACATCGTAAGTAGCAGGGAACACCGACGCGGGCAAGTTATTCCAATCCCTTGCAGTGCGGATCAAGAATGAAGACGCAAACCGCGTCGTCCGTGCAGGTGGTACGTTCACTACGAAAGGGTGGATACCTGCCGTTCGTCGAGTTGTTCAACTTCTAACGATCATTACTAACGAAATGTATAACAGTACCTAATAGTAGCTTGAAGACAATAGCGCAGCAACTAAACTTTCCACCACGATAAGAACCACAGAATATTGATACTTATAATGATACCGGAGAAGAATGACGGCTACAAACAAAAAGATATGAAACCAGATTTCACTACCGCCACCTATAGTCGGGCCAAGTAATCCATGTTTTCATTACAAATCGCTCAAACACGTTTTGATGTTTATGTTAAACTATTGCTTTATTTACATCCCGCTAAGTAATGTAATAATAAATGTAACTGTTGCTCTGCATCTCAATATAGAGTCTATGGAAGGAGGGTTAATAGAGAAGTATTTTCAAATACAAATTCAAAATAATTTAATCTTTTGCTTCTACTACCGTTTCGAAAAGGTGCTTTAACATTGAATAGAATAAACGGATCCTTAGAAATAAAGAAAATAAAATAAAATAAATAAAGAAAGATATCCTTTGAAATAACACATGGTAATATCAAAAGCTTAAACGAATTATTCCGAACATTTTATACACCTACGGGCTATCTATACTAATAGTATGTAGAAATAGACCAAATTTTATAAGATTGTGTGTGTGCTGAGTGCGTTCTCCAGAACCATGACGCCTGTTTGAAAAATTAATTAATCTGAAAGGTACATGGTCCCGGATGAACATTAGCTACATAGTACAAAAATATTATATAATTAAGTCGTAGTTAGTTTTATGTTTTAAGTTTATACACCAAACATAAAGTCACTAATAATACTGACAAATAATTCCATTCGCTTAATGTTAATATGCCAATTATAATTCTGTGTGACCTCAACTAGGCTAGTGCACTTTGCCGTAAAAGATTACATCTGGACTTACTTTATTTGTGTTTACCATCAGATGTCGAACACTAACTTATATTATGAAAAATATGATAAAAACAAATCCATATTTTTTATTATGCAAACATTTTCTTTACCATATTTTTGATGTCTTACGTTGTCATCTTGGATACGTCGAAGTGTTAAATAAACAAAAATCTATCTAAGGTAAAAGCACCTAATTCCGTAGTATTTAGTGATATCAAAATATATTTTATAACAAACTTTCCTGATTTGTTCAGTGATCGATCCTTTTTTAATTAACATAGTTTCACTACTATATACATCGGAATACAAATTCAACTTGTAACTAAGGTTAAAACAAAACTAACTAAAACTTACATGACAATCAGTCTATATCGTAATTATATTTCGAAATGGAAATCAGTTATAGAATCCGGAATTTTATAATACAAATTGACATTTTTGACCAAATTATTATTTTTTATTTGCAAAGAAAATAAATTGAGCAACCAAAATATCATCGTCGTAAATAAGTAAAACTTGTGTATAGTTCAATATTATAAATGAATAATTTATACATACTTTAAAAAAGTGATTCTTTAATATTTCATAATCCTTGGAAATTAATCATAATGTTAAGGGTTCTATTTGCTACAAACAATTGAATTTCACAAGTAAACCATAATATTGGAGTATATGCTGATTTTAAATTCAAATCAAGCAGGTAAGATTTTCAATGATCTTCAAGATCTCACTCTGCAATCCAAATGATGCGACATTATATTTAAACCGTAGGCAAGTTAAGTGTTACATCCGAGCTAATATAATTTTTTTGTCTTCCTGTTTACTTATCTTCGGGCCGCAATACCATACCAGATACCAGATTTTACGAGACGTTTCTAGTTTACTAATTTTCATCAACGTCTCTTTCCACAGTCACTTACTATTCGTTCCCGATTACTACTATTAGACCATACAGAGTGTTTACCAACCACTTTACTGCGCACTAAGAAATCCTTTAATATCCGGGTATTATTATTATACATTTTATTCTTATATCGATAAGTCGTAATCTACGACAGCCTTCCAGTAATGCCTTCGATGATTTCTTAATGATCTAACTACCGCGGTGATATTTAATGAGAATAAAATGGGCGCTCGTATTAGCGGTTATTTACCCTAGTGTATCCGTGTTATGCTTAGTCACTAGACAATTTATATAAATAAATACCGTAGATCGTTACACCCATTGCTCGCCGAGATTCGTCAAGATGAACACAGTAAGTTATTTTAATAATACTCATAATATTTGATTGAAAATTTTATCAAACACTTTATTATTATTATTATTACTATATAGTACAATTTCTGAGGGTCTACAATTATATGTTAACTTTTAATGTTACCAAAACACATAGCCTCGAAATTTATTAATCGCTATATTTTAAAATTCTAATTTTACATTTTCCAAAACTTTTAAGATTGAATATTAAAAAATTTTCATTACCATTCAATTACAGCACATAATTTGAATTATTTTAATTTTATGGCACATTGTCAATATCGTCGTTAGTCACGAAACAAATACTCGAATTTTTGGCAATTGATTTTTAAACTTTTGACATCATATTTAAATACAAAAATTGCTTATGCCGGGGCATAAGTAATCGTTTTAAATAATAATAATATAATATAATAATAAATAATGAAATAAGATCAGGTTAAATTAAAAAAAAATTGGATTAAAATTAGGAAGATAAGGTCGTGATTAGCTAAACAACTAATTAATTAATCTTCGATCTTGTTTATTTATACATATATAAATTATCTTTTTTTTACCGTTCTTTTTCAGCTTCATTGCCTTGGTCTGCTGTTGTGCGTAAGCATGGCATATGCGTCTGCGTTACCATATGCAGACGATATGTCGACTCTAAACACAGTAAAAGAAAAAGAACTTCTTGAACCGCAAGAGTCGCGGTGGGGCGGACGCGGTGGTGGATTCGGTGGCGGATTTGGATTTGGCGGCGGAAGTGGAGGCGGACACGGCGGTGGTTTCGGTGGTGGATACGGTGGCGGATACGGTGGCGGTTACGGTGGCGGTTATGGCGGCGGATTTGGTTACGGTGGTCGATTCGGACGAGGAGGCGGTTACGGACGCGGAGGAGGCTACGGCGGGGGATGGGGACGCTAAGATTAATTATTGAATATCTAAATCAGAATTTAGTATGTAAAATAATTTATACAGTTTTTCTAAGTACATAATAATTTAAAGTGTGTATTCATAGCTAAATTGAAGAAAAAACATGGTAAACAATTTTGTCCTTGTAATTATATTTCTAAATATATATTATATTAACTCCAGTAATTAATTCTTAAATATTAATAAGTTAATAATTACTTGATATAAAAAGACCTTTGAATTCATATTTCTCACTGCTTAAAATAAATTATAATTGTTCAAACAAGAAAATGTTTCCTTTTATTGATTAATTTTAAGTAGAGTTGAGTTTTTGGACATCACTATGTAACGCACTAATAATTCAAAAACAAAATACATTAAAATATAATGGTATCACAGTAAATAATAGTTCTCACATAAATTTGTGGATTCATTTAAATTGCACCTCCCATTAAAATTAGCAGCAGTGATAGCCTAGTGGTTTGAACGTTGTCTTGAGTTCGAATCCTGCACGCATCTCTAATTTTTAAAATTATGTGCTTATTACAAAATAATTATCACATATCTCGGTGAAGGAAAACATGGTGAGGACTCCTGCATACCTTAAAGGTCTAAAGGAATATTATCCTCAGACATGTTCTCAGAGGTGTGAGTGTGGGCAGCGTGGCGGACTATAGCCTGAAACCTTTTCGTTGTGAAAGGGACCTGAGCTCATCAGCGGTATGATTATGCATTGTAATAATAATAATAATAACGATGACGAGGACTCATTTAATTAACATTAAATTTTAATTCATATGCGAACAATGACAGCACGATATATGTATATAAGTACTGAGTATTTTAAATTTCTGTAAATTCAAAATCGTTTAATCATTTAGGTATTCTGTAAATACGCTTATGCACGTCATTTTGGCTCATTCTACTGTGTATGTATGGGTGCTTACATGTGTTTTTCAATCATGACCAATAATTTACGAATCCTCAAAAAAAAATCATAATCTTTTTTTATTTTGCCAATACTTAGTAATAGACTAAATATATTGATTAATCTTAGTAGGAATAATTTAATATTCATCTTTGAGTTTGTTTCAAAATAGCAGTAAGTTCATAAACAGACAAAAATCGGTGAAAGACGAATTTAGTACACATAGTTGTAGTTAGTTTGATATTTGAACTATTTTGAATTACATCGTTTTGCTGTCATGTTCTGTTAACATATTTTATTGATATTTCTATCAAGCTAGTCAACAACTTCAAAATGTTTAGATCATAATTGTTTTTATTGTGTAGTAAGAGACTTGTAAACTTTTGTAAATAACAATAACTTTTGCCACGAAATTATTCTATATTTTTCATATTACTAATACAAACTCCAATAAGTTAAATTCAATCCCGAAATAAAGTTATATAGTATCTGTTTTCTACCACAACACTATTATAAAGCCGGGTCTGAGAATTTGGTATCTGAAGTCAACAAGTAATCAAACAGCTCACCTTAACAGATTATCTATGACTATGATAATATAACATTATTATATTAATAACTAGCAAACTGCCTTACGCTAAGAAATAGTATTATTTTAAATTAATTCATATTTTTTTTTATTTATAGATGGAATGCAAGGAAACAATTTTAAGTATTAAATGATGCTTACTGGAATAAATAAGTGAAAACCAGAACAAAATTGGTTAAGCCGTTTCTGAGATTATCGCGAACAAACGTACAGAAATACCTTGTATGTTGGAACTTTTACTTTATTCTTCAAAAAATATTTTAATAGATACTTAAAAATAATACGGTACTTGTTTCAGTGATGGACAATCTGAGATATAAATTTATGTTCACCCTAAAATTAAAAATGATAAAATTATAAACTAATTTGTAAATTAAAAGTTTGTTAATATATATGTCTACGTTAGTTCCACTGCGATGGTGAGCTAAAGTAAGTTGAATAAATAAGTCTGCGAAATTCAAATTGTTACGAAATGATCTCTGGGGAAGTCATTACTTATTTTTAATTAATTCTCCAAATTCTTAATAGTTTTGTTAATTTATATAATGACATTCCTAGAAATATTTATGGGATATGATTGCATTAGATACATTACATATACATGTCGTGTTTTATATTCAAAAGTATTGTACTATGTCCTATATTAAATGTAAATAATAACTTTCTTAACAATATTTATAGGAAGGATTGCATTAAAAAGATCGTCTTATCGTATAAGCACAGGATCTTTTTATAAATTAAATTAAAAAACCTATATGTTAAATTATAATCTAGCATTTTATTTCATGACAAAATTAATTATAACACACAAAATGTATAGTGTATAGTGAGGTTAGTTAGTTGTTTATTTTAAATCATGTTCGTAGTGTCTTCTACAGCACCAACGTCTTTGTTACATTAAAGGTAATTTGTGCTATTACAATTTATTTTATGACATTTTAATAGAACGAAAGATAACTTAATGTGACGTTTTACAATTTTGAATTAATTGTGTCATATGTGTGTTAAACAGTTTCTGAGATTAGCACGAACAAACGCTAACAACTATCGTAATGTGTTCCATTGCCTTAATAAATACTTCCCGGTTATATATCTAACAAAAACATTCATCACATGTAATAATGAAATTTATTTCTATTACATTACCCTTAATTAATAATTAATTTTTATATCGGTTACTTAATTTAAGTACTAACAAAATCTAAACAAAATTTTACACAAAATACATTAAATTGCAATGTCCCTTTCCTGCTTGCCTGTTCTTTACGAACTAATCAGCTGACTGTAAACGAACGCAACGCACTGCCTCAACCATTAAAATAGAAGACAAGTAATAAAATAAATTTATTTTATTTCTATTTGGATCTCATGTCCTTCTTAAGTAAAATGCCCATGCGTAGCCGAAACGGATTGCCAACAAGAATAATAAATAATAATAAGAAAAAACTACTTCCTTCAATAAACAATTATCTTCAAACCCATCAAATTAACATGGCAGGTAAACTCCGTGTACTACTTTTGTGATACCTCGCACTCAAAATTGATAAAATAAAATACCTAACCCTCACTTAAAATATTGATATAATTCAATAATTACCTTGCTTTTTTCCTCCAATTAATGAAGATTACTGAATTTTTCTCAGCATCCAGACAACATTATTACATACCGAATAGATGGGTTAGTGTAGATCACAATCCAAAAACCTGTTGCATCAAGGACGAGGTAATAATTCCAGTTTTAAGTCCATTGGATTGGGACAGCTCGAGATAAGATTCGCCTGCTAGTAACCATGTAACAATGTTTCAATATGAAATCAAATTTAATTTTTACTTGCAAAGTCAAGAATTCCTAAATGAATATATAATTTTTTATTAACAGGCGACTAACGAGGTGACGGATCACCCGATGTTAAGTCGTCACGATACTTCTGGAATTCGTTTATACGCATTTAAAATAAAAAGGTAAAGATAAATGAACTAACTTCTGCGACAGATTGTTATTTTGTTAATATTCTATGCTTCATCCGTGAATTTGACAGTATTCTTTCAATACAAATAAAATTTATATTTAGGAATATAATAAACAAGATCTCCAGCACTACTACTGCTGTTCTTAACTGGTCTCTGATTTACCGAAATACGAAGCATGTTTGATTTCTTTTTTTCTCTTTAGAGAATTGAGAGATAGTCAATCAATTAGAAATCCTTTTCACCACGGACAAGTCTGGCTTACGTAATAACGTAATGCAAGCCATAATAGCTTTTAATGAAACCCAAGTCCTTTACCTCGTTAATCAACGAACGTTGGCTGAGACTCAAGGATTAAGCGCCCTTACGCTATTTTGTTGAAACCAACAAACTTTTTAGAAGACAACAGTAGCTGATTGGGAAACATTTAATCTTATAGCTTAGTTGGTAGTGACCCTGCCTGCCGATGCAAGGGTCCCAGAATCGATTTCCGACTGGGGCAGACATTTATGTGACGGATAAAAGTTTTTTTGGGCTATGAATGTGCTGAGGAGTTTCTTTCGCCGTTTCTGCTCCTCGATGTTAAAGCACCTTTCCGAAACGGTAGTAGAAGCAAAAAATGACGTGCATAAGTGTATTTACAGAATACCTATATGATTAAATGATTTTGAATTTGAATGTTTGTGATATTATATTTGTGTATGCCGTTGACACCAACAACACAGGTATTCCTATTGCGGGGGTGTAAGTGGGTGCCCGTTTATTTATTTAATTAATCATCATACATTGTAGACCAACGAGCCTAGAAGATTTACTTTTACGTTGTAGATAAATCCAGAAGGAACGATTTTTGAGATTTACACCTAGGACTACGGCTATAAAATAGTGTGGTTAGGTTTGTAAGAAAGTATTTAATAGGAATGGCTAGAAACATGACAGTACACTAATTTTGAATAAAAAATTTAAAAACAAGTTTGATAACATTGGCTGCAACATGAACTACTATCAGAAAACACATAGGTTACTTTTTTAAATAAAATGTTTATAAACATCAAAATAATTATTCCAAACGTAAACCTCTATGCAATTAATCAATTAATGATGACTTCAAAATAAATCAAAAATGTCAAATTATTAAATTAAAAGTTCAGTTTAGCTTATTTAAAATAGTTTACAGACGAATATCAACAAAGAGGTTTACCTTGAAGCTTGAAGTTCAAGTGTAATAGGTACCAGATTATTTTGTTCTCACAAATTATCTTGCAATTACTATAGATAGCTACTCGTGTAATGGCTGGTTTACGGAGACGTCATATGTGAGCCTTAAATAAAACATCGTTTTATTATATTGTTCATGCAAAAATTATATATAATACATACGTAATTCGTAACAATCGAAGAAATGCAAATATAACTATTAGATAGTGTAATAGCGCTGTCGGTCGCGATCCCAAGAAAAATCCCAGTTTCGCTTACCGGCAAATATTAGTATGACAATTTTTTTGAGGTGTTGTTTAAATAATTATGCATCTCCATACCATCCAGGATTCCCACTCAGGAATTCCTAATGACTTACTTTAATTCCTCGGAATTTAAAGAACTATATCAAGCCATGGTTCTAAGCCGACCTGGCGCACGATGCCGATGAACTGGCCAAATCCCTTTGTCTTTACAAGTCAGAATCCCTGCCGTACTGATTCGTAGTAGTAGCTTCTTCCCAGTCTAGTAACCCTTTCGTAATCCGTATAATGTTTCAATCTGTTTCAGTGCAAGAATGGAGAGTTATTGTTATAAACATATTAATTGTCCTCGATGTCGTTGATGTAATTATTTTAATACAAGTTTTGTGTTTCTTTTGTAATATTTGTCATTTGTAATTTCTATAATTTTATTTTTAATGTATAATCATAAGATAGGACATAATTATTGTAGAAGAACATGTGTGTGATCTGTGTTATGTGTGTTCTTTCAATATAATTTTGTGTATCAAGCGTTTATGAGTGTTAATGAAATAAATAAAAATGTGCAAACTGAAATAATATAGCAGTTAAATATAAAATTTATAATCTTCCTTGATGCCGCACCTTAATGCTATACTACTTTTAATTTCTTAGCATAGAACACGTGCTATAGAATTAACAAACCACAAAATCTTTTCTAAGTCACTTTTATTATAAAAAACTAAGGAGGAAGAACCCAATGAACACAGCACTCAAGTGTGATGTAATATTTGCTTGTGTGTTAAGTGTTTTTTTCCTCCAAGCACTTATTGCACAAGTTACGAAAATGATTGCCAAGTAATTATACTAAAACATTATCTTAACATCATAGCATTCTAGATATACCTTGACAAACACACAGACTCGTTCAGAGAGACTGGTCAATAGATTGTAACACTCTGCAAATCGAAGACGTAATTAATTATCTGGCTTAAAGGTCTGGTCTAGTAAGTATGTAGTTCGAAAAACTGAAAACCGTTAGAAAGACTCTTGGGTGACCACCATCAGTTAGTAAAAAGAGTAAAAGATGTTATCAGCCGTATTGGGGCAGACTAGAGTACTCACCCCAATCCCATACTGGCAAAACGGGGTGTCGTAAGAGGCGGCAGAAGCAGACCTGCTTAGTGGTAGGGCTTCACGTAAGGATTATGTTATCAGTATTATTATTAAGTCCATAACTGGTATCATTATCATTCCATGAAGCCTGCCTGGCTAGCTACCACCCTCCTGCTTGAGTCAGCCACCAAACGACTCGTCATGTTCCGGCTGGGGACTTGAGAGCCAGTACTTTCTTTCTTACCTTCTTCTCATTGCCTGGCCGACAACGCATCTGTGATACCTTTGGGCTTTGCTGATGTCCATAGACGACGGTGGCCACTTACCATCAAATGACTCGTCTGCTCGTTAGTCGGCTATTAACATAAATATAAATCAGCCAAATCTCAATGAATATTTGGAAAATCAATTAACTTTATACTTGAAAACATTCTTGCTATACACTCGTAGGTACACAATCCAGACTTAAGCCTATTTAAATTTAAACCTTACTTTTAAATTGCCTGTAGAACAGGTACGCTTAATTAATTAAAGTTCACATATTTCGATGAAGTTTTACGACTAGAATCTCTACGGTATATCCGAGAGTACAATCATAAACGGAGCTTTCACTTACGTAATACCGACTTATTTAACCAAAGGCCGACCTTGAACCACAACAAATATAAAAAGCTGACCCAAATGTGAGAGAAAGCATTTCTTCTTGTGATATCGGGCTAAGACTACAAAATACCAAGTGCAACTACATTTAATTGAAGAAAGTGTGTCAATAGACAAACCATGAACGGGATTGACATAAGGATCACAGTATGTATTTTATATTATATATATATATATTATTTTTCATGCAATTAATTTTTAATAAAACGAACCTTACAACAGTGAATAAACGGTGATAGTACACATATTTTACCAAATTAAATTTTTGTCTTTTTTTTTGTCATTAATTAATCGATGATCAGTGAATAAGAACCTGCCACATATTCAGCTTAACTCTCCTGATGGAAAGTATTTAAACAACCAAGCGATTCGAAGGCTGAATAGAGAACAACCAGACTTTTACATTTTTTAATGCAAAACATTGATATCTAAAGTATATCTGTTAACAAATTTCAAATTTGTGATGTCATTAACGTTATTGACACCATTATAAATATATAATAGCGTATACGATTATATAATGAATCCTACATTTATGAAATATTAATTCATTAGTAAATTCTAATTATTCATTAGTAAATAGTGAAATTCTTCATAATTGTATCCCAAAACCTTTTTTTATAGAAATAGCCGAATAACAATCACACAAGCTACCTGATGTGAATGGTCACCGTCGGTTTTATATATTCGGAATTCTAAAGGTATTGCCGACACGTTATCGGCTAAGGTGAAAGCGGGGGACTCACTTATCCTCTGTCCGCTTCAAGTAGAAATATCTACAATTCTCAGATAAAACTATAGTTATATTCAAATTCATAATATTTTTTTTAAGTTCAGTATTTTGTTAATATGTGAGGGATTTGTTGAAGTATTATTATTATTTCACATCAATTATAATGGACTTCAATTCGTTTGTTTTATTCCCGTTTAAAAAATGTCACCTCTAAGAGTTAACTTTAAGTGTTGAAACTAAAAAGTTCTTCAAATTAAAGTCTCTTCTTTCTACATCATTTAATTGTTACTGTTCGAAAAGCCAACGAACGAGCAAAAAACGAACAACTAGTCACTATCACTGACTCAATGGTCGATGACACCTTTTCTAGAATCAATATTTTAGACAGGCAGTAGCTAGCCAAACGCCATAAAATACTCCCACTAAGTTCAAGTACCGTCGGGACCAAACTGGGTCACTCTGACACAGGCACCTGGAGTCATTATTCAGTAGGATATACTTGGAGTATAGGGAGTGTATTAGCACCCAAAAATATATTGAAATTATCTTGTTCTTTACCTAATATTTATATTATTTCAGTTATTGTTGCACCTCTTCATAACACAAGCTGCTTATTTTGCGAATATGGCAGTATTGGATCCAGCTCTGCACTTATATCCTGTTCCACCGTTGTCTCCGTCCTCTGGTAGTATTCAAGAATGGAATCGAACTTCCCGATCAACTAAATTCCAACACCTAGGAATATCTACAAGCAAATCAAGTAAGATTACAGGCCTTATTACTATTGTATATTGTATTGAAGCTTACAAAACCTTTGAAAAGCGCATGAATGGTCTAACCTAACCCGATCGTATGTATATATTTGTTACTCGGAAGGGCTAGATTGACAGAAGCACAAAGACTTCTAAACCTAATTGAATGTATTGAAAAATCTATGTTTCGAAAAATAGCGCAAAGGCAAGATTATTGCGCTATGCCCCTTTTTGTTTCCGGTTTGGAAATCTTCAAAAGATATTCGACTTCTTTAAGAAAGAAGTTTACTGGATTATTACCTTCCTCGGTAACCAAGCATCGCATATGGGAGATCATATCAATTTCTATTTGCTTGTCAAGGTAACTTAACAAGGTTCGACACTTTGCCTACTTCGCAAATCAGTTCAGGATCACTAAGAGCAGCTAAAACTAGGAAAAAATACTTATTCATGACTAATTGCTATAAACAAAGTATTTTTTTTTTCATTCCAGAAGAAACTACAACGGCAACATCGGTCAGAGTGGAACAAGAGTCTATGGAAAATGCAGAAACCTTTTGGCCGAGATTACATTCGATTGACTATTCACTAAAACAAATACACGTACCAGTAGCTTTTAGCCTTTCTGGGAACCATGGGGGCTACCGGGGTGCTGGTATAATAGGTAAAGCATACGCTAGTATCGGAAGAACAGAATTGTTTGGTTATGGAAAAACAGGGCTTGCTGGCACTGACTACGGTACTTACGGATCTCCTGTTCGCGTGTATAGCGGAAACAATGGCCCTGCATGGAGTGGTTGGGGTAATGGCAAATGGGGGCATTATGGCAAAGGTTAACCGTTCCGTAACAATATAATTGGGCTAGTGTTTTAACATACTTATATATAATAATATTATAAACCATTAAACCATTAAGTTTTACGTACTACCTTATAAGCTCTACGAATAATTATTGTTATACTATTTCACTTAATATCATTAGCGGCCCACTTCAATATACAAGTTGCCTAGGCAAATTCTGGAATGCGAGCTAAGAAAATCCTGGAATGTATTCCCCGAGCTGCTCTAGTATACATTGGCAAACGAATTAGAAGGAAATTCAAAATTATGACGGCGAAAGCCATGACTTACATTAATGAGTGTCTAAAAATATCAACTAGATCGCTGTCCAAAGTCAGCGCCGCCACCGAAATGATTAACTTGACAGAGCATTTAACATATTTTGCCACAAGCCTCCACCATCGAGCTACGGCGCGTTTCATTTATGTCTCTATATTTCACTAATATGTTCGATGGGGAAGGCCTATGTCCAGCAGTTGACGTCTTCCGGCTGATGATGACGATGATAATGCTTACGCTTCGAAACAAAACACGTTCCAGACAGTCATGTTGATTTAAATTAATTTTCCTGATTTAAAATTCCTCGGAAATAAGAAAAAAAAACTGCACCAAAAACTATATGCACTAAGAATACTTAGGCTATGAAATTTTTAAATAACTGTCGATGAGTTATAACAAATTAAACAAAATATTTTTTTTGGAACTCGAAATAAAATATCCTTAAACGTATATCTAACATACAAGTATGTGTTGTCCTCTAAAAACACAAGCATGTAAATTAATCACTGTTTACATTGAGTCATATCATTCGTATCTGCCTGTAGATTCCATAAAGGTAATTTACTGGTAATAACAACGCATCACCCATGTCCCATCCAAGAGTCAACGAACGAAGTAATGAGTATGTAAACATCTTTATAAACGATTAATAATCGCAAATTGTATGAGTTATTGGAAATCCCGCAACTAATGCGGTTGCATAAATTGTATACCTGAGTTATTGGAAATCCCGCAACTAATGCGGTTGCATAAACTATATAGAGAATCATTTTTCTTTTTTGTTATGGTAATAGCCGACAAACGAGCAGACGCGCTACCCGATGGTAAGTGCTCATCATCGCCCATGGACATCAGCAAGACTCTGCGGTATCACTGATGCGTTGTCGGCTCGGAAATAAGAAGAAGGTAAGAAAGAAAGTACTGGCTCTCAAGCCCCCAGCTGGAACATGACGAGTCGTTGCGGGAGGTAACAGTCAGACAGGCTTCGCGGAAAGATAATAATACCAATAATAATATTAACGACTTAATAATAATACTGATAATATAATGTTTATGCGAAGCCCTAGCACCAAGAAGGCTGGCTTCAGCCGCCTCTTGCGACAACCTGTTCTGCCAGCGTGGGATTGGGGGGAGTATTCTAGGCCGCCCCAATACAGCAAAGCAACAAAGCAGTGTCTACTTTGACACAGCTTCAAACAAGTCACTAACCCAATATCTTCCTTCATATC
>DWPT01003478.1:0-14392 GCA_018251895.1 Agathymus mariae mariae | reverse complement strand
TTGGTTGGATAAACTATTCTCGACGAACTGACTGAAGGACACCACTCGTCTACACAGATAAATAAAAGTGAAGTGTTTTCTCTTTTACCCTAACATCATTCTATTTTGTATTACTATTGTAGATTTCAAGCTCTTTCATTGTAATGCGGCTGTAAGTTAGTGGACTTAAGAAGCGAGGGCAAGTATGCTAGTAATACAATGTTGTGGTTGCGAAGCGTTGGTAACGAAGATTGATACTAACGCAATGCATGAACGTGTTCGTCGTTCAAACCAACCAGGAAGTAGAAAATTTTTGCGGGTCAGTGGTTGAATCGCTGGAGACAATTAAGTTTTTACCAGAGAAATACCGAACATTTTCGTTCACAGTATTTCTCCAATAAATTAACAAATTTTTACGGTCTGTGTTTTTTTTAATTAACCAATTAGGAATTTGGTATTTATAGGTTTGATTATCAGTCAAATTGAGAAATTTTTGCAAATTTGAAGTTTTGAAAGCGACTTTGAATGTTTTGTAGTTTATTCAAAGTATATGAAATATCTATGTAATGAATAAAGATTTGAATATTTCGGAGAGAGTCATGAATAATGAGTGGTATTTAATTCGCTAATTCGGTCTACAATGGGGCAGGCTTCACTCGTGTTCCAAGCGCACTGGCAACTTGTGTCTCCCTTCGAGATACTGTTAAACGTTTTGCTTGTAGTTATTGTTAAAATAATGTATTCTTGCGGATACGTTACTCTGCTCGGATAGCAACTATCAGCCCGCAAAGCTGTTCGACCACGTAGCCAATATGCCTATCCATGTCCGACAAAAACACATAAAATCTATTTGCGTAGCGAATGATATACTACGATTTTCGTATGATTACTAATAATTAATATCTCTGAAAAAGGAGAATTAAGATTTATTTTCATCTAATACCTATTCAAAAAGCTCTTCAAACGCAGTCCGTTTTGGCATCACGTATGTTGTGAATGCAAGCGTGTGCACGCAGCCGCGTCGCTGAACGCGCCTCCATTGCCTCCATCTCGTGTCTCGGATTACCGATCGTGAACTCATACCTTATTCATGCCTCAACCGGGAACCGGCGATACGATAAAAGAAAAATCCATTCGGCGTTTATGTTTTACTCATTTTTAAATGCGTGAGTTTTATCTGATGTTGATATAATAATATGTTTTTGAAAGTCGAACAAAGGGTATACACATAATGCTTTAGTGTTTTTGGGTTAGAATATTATCTATGTTGAAATAAGGTGAGTATCACGTCGAATATAGCATGACTGAATTTATTTGCAATTTTTTTAAGAAAATTATGTTTTTCAAATGTTATAAATTTTAATTTTTCACTAAGACGACGAATTCCAACTAGCTACTTGAACTCCCACCGTGAGTACTGGAGGTTGGATGGGACTTGAAGAGCCCTTTACGCCCCGAATTACACTTGTGAAGGTTTGGTGCGTAATCCTCTACGCTGTTCTACTGGAAAGTGGTTTCAATATGTTGGATATCCGTTTCTGAGACAACCTAATCAGCCCTGCTCGTGGAGCATACTACTTAAAAATGCACGAGGCTGCACCAGCCGGGTAAATCCTGACAGAGCTCGTTTATGGTGGTAAGGTATGTTTTACTTCCTGTAAAATCCGATAGTAACCGGGTCATCCGCTTCCATCACAGTTGTCAACATATTAGTAATGCTTTTGTTGTTGTAGGTAGGTCATGGCAGATGGTGGCTATATACTATTCACTTGTTCTATCTACCGGTGGCCCCTGAGCTTCTATGACAGCTATTCATTTTTTTAATTATAATTTTTTTAGAATCACCGAATTTTCGACCGCCGCACTTGTGATCGACGCAAGTCGTCGGACTCCGACTCTCGACCAGTATCCATTATATAAGTATGGTATAGTATATGAGCTACGTTTACCCACATATCCTTTTTCAGTTAAGTTACGAAACAGAAATCCTTCAGAGACAATTTAGCGGAAAGCTGAGCCCGTACCTGCATTGCCCGTTAGCCCTATTAATTAAATTCTCTGACACAGAAATTGAATTAATTCCACGAAAAAAGTTCCACAAGAGAATAATAGGACCAGGAATTTCCAGTTTTATATTAGAGTTGCCAGGATTATGCGGGATCCAACTTAATTATGAGATTCGTTCAAATTGCGTGGGTCTTTATTTTTTTAAACACCCCTCAATTGTGTGTGAGAGCTTTCGCGATGCGACCACAGACTGCAAATTTATTTGTAATATGCGTGATCATGTTTGTGGGGTCAGTTCTCGACCTTATATTTTGACTGTGTTAATTAGGAACAATGAGGGTGATTATATTTTAAAATAACCTCTGACTGGTCGTTGTCATGGCGCGAGTAATACACAGAGCGACTGCGTTCTTCGTCTCGATTGCTATCGTTAGATAGTACTCGCTAAGCCATGACACAGTAACAAATGTTATAAAAACTATCGACCCCCTGCAAAAATCCGTACTGGCGCAACATGGCGGAGCACTGCCTTGGGATTCTCATTATACAACCATCCTCTGCAGTGTACCATAACTGGGTTCAAACAAAATAACTTGGTAGTCGTGAGGACCTGCAGGCCATGAACATGACTCTAAGTTAAAGCCACATAACTCTTTAATGTATATTGACCACGGATCACACTGGTGGAACTCTGTTATGCTACTTTAGTGCATGGTAATGAGATTGAGGGTCAACCAGGCAGAGAAGAGAAAAATTTTATGCCATCGAAACGTTTTTAATGCGGCTTTACTACAGTTAACGAATGATGCGATCTAAATTCTAAAGATAGAGATGAAAGAACTCTTTGTTGTTTTGATCCTAGTTGATGAAGATTATTATTAGCATGATAATGATAATAACTTTGCGGTTTATTGAGCCGGGCTGGCGGCGCGGGCTGGTCGACAGCTGGCCGAGAGCCAAGCCCGCTCCACGCACCGTTTAATGTCCGTATACATATTTCGGTAGTAACGACTCGTTCTAAACGCTTTTTTTGGACATTGGGAACTAAAATCTGTCACAGTTTTGTAAATATGGGTTGCGACGCGTCTAAACTGCATAACAATATTGATCACACAATTAATAAAATTATTATCTCATTACTCTATAAATATACAGGCTACGGAACAAGTCGACCTCCATAATTAATGGCGTTATTAATCAGGTAATTACTGATTTCTGAAGTATTTCTGTAATAGCCCCCATAGCCCAGTTGGTAGTAACCCTGCCTGCCGAGCGAGGGGTCCCGGGTTAGATTCCCAGCCGGTGCAGTCAGTTCGGGGTCATCGGTGTTTGTGATGTCATATTTGTGTATGTCCAAGCCGCCCGCAACACAGGATATCCTATAGCGGGGGTGTGAGCGTGTAAGCGTTTATTATTATTATTTATTACTCTTGAGCACGAGCATTTCTACATCTGTGTTCGCAAGTTGATCGTCAGGTGCGTATGTTTTATATGTGAAACTAAAGGATAGAAGTTTCTATATAGATATTTTTTACCAAATTAAAATTCAAAAACATTTAATCATATAGGTATTTTGTGAATACATCTATGCACATCATTTTTTGAATGTACTACCGTTTCGGAAACGTGTTTTAATATTGATGAGAAAAAACGGCAGCACTTTTCATCTATCCTCAAGCCTCGTACAACCAGAGGAAGAGTCTTCCAGTAATAACAGGGGCATATTTTGTTTAGAAATTAATCTGTTTCTACCCAAAGTCAGAATAAACACTAAAGGCTGAGATTTATATTTTCATTACAATATACTGCAAAATTCTGAAATGCATATTTCATCACTTCGAGTAGGAAACTTGGATGCATATTTGAAGCAAATCGGTTGGTGTTTGAAAAGAATTCCATACTAACTTTCATACTGTATATCTAATGGATATCTATATTTTCCGGGAATAAAAATATTCAAAAATAATCCGGAGCATAAGTAATAAGATTGTCAAGAGACATCGTAATCTCTTCATCGGCTTTCGCGTGATACCCGAGCAGGTAGACGGACAGATGATACCAAAAAAATATTATTGAGTTCCATCTCGAATCGAAATAATAATTATTATTCTGTAGCAATGTTGCCCTTTTGACAACGGGTAAATCCTGTACTCATCTCCAATTTTTCAAACTTATGAGCGTATTTTAATTAATGATTATTCACTTTGGAAAAGGAAAATATCGTGAGGAAACTTGTATAACTGATAGTTCTTCATGAAGTTCCCCATGATACGGGTACGGACGTCTATGAATAACCATTCAACATCAGGGTCTCTGTATGCAGCAGGAGCAATAGTAATCTACTGGTCTGAACGTAATCTGCTAACTTGCACTCGGTCAAACTTTGACCTTTGCTCCTTTCGTTATAAGTGAAGACCCCGACTCAAAAGTAGAACAGTTTTGTGATGATCGACGATGTTTGTTTAAATTTTTGAATTATTGTTTCGTACAACGTCTGATTGCGAGTATTTTATCAACGTCTGTGTCTTTATTAACGTCGTCTTTATTCTGTATTTTCAAAATGGTTCTCTTACCTCACATCCTTTAGAAACTATAAACGTTTACGAAGTTCTTATTTCTCGATACACAAGAACAAGAAAACTATTTACGGAATAGCTCTAATGTAATCTAGTTTTGATAAATGTTACAATTTTGACATTAGTATATATTTAAATCAGATTAAAAAAATACGATTAGTCACAGTGGCCAGTTACCGTTGCGGCGGGTCTTTAATTTCGTGAAATCCGACCCGACCCAATAAGCCCCTCGTCCGTCCTTAGACGTGGGTCCAATAGGTGCCTCCAATGTGGTCTATCATTTACCATGTCATGTGTGTTGTACTATATTTAAGATACGTCTGCCTCAATGAAAATGAGATGAATTATTTTGGGCGCGCCTTTGTACAGTTTAGCATAATTTAGATAAAATAAACTGATTCACCGAAAAATATTGGAAAAATATTAAATAGCTGTTATCCTCTGTGAAATTATTTCTTATAAACTATTATTAAGTTTTTACGTACGAGAACAATATGGTGGCAATTGGAACTGGCAAATATCATGCTTGTGATGAATTATTTGTGGAGTTTGAAAATTTGTATTTACACTACATAATAATTCGATTTTACTTTAGGTACATTTTTATTTACGAATTGGCATCTTTGATTAGGTTAGATCAGTATGATAGATAGATAAGTAAGTAACATTTATTTATTAATCCGATATATTTACATGTTATATGGACGTTTGACAATCATGACGTATTATATCAATAACTGTCAGATGCATCCGACTGACTATCCGAGATCCGCCATAATGTGCCAGTGTTACAATATGTCATTAACAAATTGATTTATCGACACTAACCCAAGCTAAAATCTAGAATTTGAATAATAAGGAATGCTTTCGATTAAAATGATCTACTTTTTAAGATAGCTCATTTCGAGTGTGGGAATGCCTGATCTCTCACTATGTAGATTATGAGTCCCTCGTCCTCCGTATCGTAAACTAAGGGCTGTACTGTAATGACAGGGGTTCGGCGGGTTCGGTTGGTTCGGTACCTGCGGCAGATCCCGACCTCAATTCAATACATTCGCAATCCATTCCGAGCAGATCTCGTCACGAACATTGTGTGGCTTCGAGAAGTTTTCTTCTGTTGATAGAAATTTCTCAATACTATCGAGGATTGTTGAATATCTATCGCACCTAGTTGTTAAATATTAGCAAATCGCGATTTATTTTGCGTCAGAACTACGCATTAAAATGACATTGCAGGAAAATGTTTGCCATGCCGAATCTGACATGATATGACCGTAAGTACTGAGTCGAGATGATTAACTTAATAACCGAAACATGTAATCATATAACAAATGTCTACTCATATAAGTAAATGGACGAAGCGGTATCCCTTACAACTTTCACGGTCCAGTGGATGTAATATTTTCGTTCCGTCGGACGGAAAGTCGGTATTTATCTAACTACCTCATGCTAGCGTTTGAGAATTATTGTATGTTTATCGCAATATGGTCTCGATAGCTACGAGCCAAACAGGACAGAGTAATAAAAGAAAATGTCGACACAATCTAACTCTATAACTGGGTTAACAGCTATAAGTCGTTCGCTCCACCAGCGTCACCAGCGCGGCATCACGCAGCGAGCCAGCAATAACATTTTTATTATTCTGCGGAATGAAGTGGACCGTTTGTTTATTAAAATGCACATAACTATACAGTTGCTTGTTTTCTTGAAAATACCCTCATTAACTTTTACATATTAAAATATACCAAGTTTATTGACTCACTGTTGACCTGCGTGGTGGACCGTGACTCGTCTGATTTTGAATATAATCAGTATGTTTATTAAGCAACATACCACAATACAACATGATACATTTAATCGCAGACTCGTTCGATCAATATGAAGGTATTATAGCTATCTCTATACGTCCTAGTGGGCTTGTGTGAATGAAACTATCTATCAATTAACCTACCAGGTCCTATTGATAATTCCACATTTTGTGTATCATTTGGCCGAAATGAGAGCGACGCGATTCCGACTGTACATTCCGCCGAGTCGTATACCTATGCATACTCGACCTCACCTCATGCAAAAGAACCCAAACAAAAGAAAAACCCCATTGACCCCATTTCACGATTCCAAAGCCCAGTTGGTAGTGACCCTGCCTGCCGAGCGAGGGCTCCCAGGTTTATGTGACAGATCAATGTTTGTTATATTTGTGTATGTCCATGCCACCCGCAACACAGAGTATCATACAGCGGGAGTGTGAGTGATTTTATTTTCGCTCGTACTCTTCACACCACACCGCAAGGAGCGCAAGTCATCAAACGGTAAATAATGTGCCTTTGAGATTGAGATAATTCAAACCGCTATGCCTAAAATCAGATCGGTCCTTGAAGTGGAGGCTGTTAAGCTCCTCTGAGTTTTTTGGTTTCTATCTTCGTGGTTGGTGCATTATGTGGTCGACTGCGTTCTCTGCACTGCCCGTGCCCTTTAACTGCACTGCGTACTTTATAAGCCCAGCCTCATAACTGCTCATAGATACGCAAGGAGGGGGTTAATCGGATGTTGCTATCTCTCTCGTCTGAATTGTTAGTTACTAAGTGGCTCTGTTAGCCTAGCGCCTTTATATGCGATCCTGTAAGAAGACTGAGCATCAGTTAAACATTTTGCTGTTGTAAAATAAACCAAACCCTACCACAGTGAATCAACCGAACAGATTTTGACAGCTAGTGGTATTCATACTCTGAAGTGCTTATCGAAGCAAATAATATGAGGTCCGCAAATGTATACACTTAGACGCCACGTGTTTATCGTACGCTGGGCGCTCGCTCCGTTGTTGTTAACATCGTAACCAGAACAGGTGTCAAACGTGTCGGATGAACTTCTGGAACCTGCAGCATAATTCATTTCGGGCTTGTTCGCGTTACGACCGGTGTGAGTTAACACAACGAAAACAATGAAACAGAAATCTTCAATAATGAATGACGTCACAATAAAAATGTTAATTCTGTGTACAATGAAAAAGATTTACGAGGTTATTATAATGTAGAAAAAGGAATTAAATCAAAGTGTTTTGCCATGTATTTGTACCTACTGTATGATGCTACCAACACTTTTATTAAATAATCTCAAATTCTTGTTATTGAAATTACAAAAAATTTGATACGCCATTTTCTAAATTTAAATTCGAATTATGGTATTGGCGTAAAATGTTTGTAGCCACAGTTCAATGTTGATATTGATTAATATTTAATATTCAATATTTGATTACAAGTGATACGGGGAAGAGTAGGTTGTGCGGTACAGACAGCTTGGAAATGTTAGTATTGTAACTATGTGTATTAGTGGACTGACCATATTGATCGTTTGAAAATATTACTGCCTTTTATATATATTATATACATACTTGTTAATACAAGGAATGGATTATAATTTACTTACTTCATAACGGTGGAACTGCATAAAATGTTTACTCTACAGCATGGCAGCGTACTCCATTAAGTTCGTACGTTATAAAACTTTTCAGTTCTATCACAACTAAATTGGATCTTGATGTCGTTGGAAAACGCGGGTCGTCTCTAATGACAAAGTGATTTATGTTTTGGTCAGAAAAGTTGTGAACAGACATTCAGTTCTGACGTAGTCAGAGACCATAACTAGATAGTCGTATTTCGACTACCTAGTCTTATAATACGTAGTAATTATGTACAACTTTCAAAAAAGCCTATATGAAAATTGGCGTAGTTTGTAACTGGGCAAAATTTACACAGTCAACGCTTTTAAGTTGCGAACTAAGTAAAAAGTTTTAGAAATGGTTTCGGGGATTTTAATTTTTACATCTTGTAAGATGTATCCGAAAAGATTTCCTATGTATATTAAAAAGGAAAGTTAAACCGTCGTCGTTACGACAAAGGTTCTGTACTCACTGTACCGAACAGCTTCTCAACCTTCGTCAGTACGAGAATATATCGGAGATGACACTTTTAATACGACGTGTAAATGCAGGTTGTTTTTACTTTCGATAAATACCCAAGATCATTTCGAGAACTTCATTCGTTTGAAAATTACAGACTTAATCAAAGTAGTTTTTTTTTTTAACTTTACCCAGTTACGTCTGTTTCGTATTTTCAATACTATCGTTTGTTTTTGTACAGCGTTTAAAAATAATTAACAATACTTGGAGACGGCATGGCGCGTGTAATTTAAATCTTTTATTAAAATTATCTTCTTTCTTGTTTTTCTTTTCTTCTGTTACTAAAAAATAAGTCAAAATGTTAATTACGTCGTAATACGATTCACTGAAATAAATTGTACCTACGAGACTGAAGTAAACTTGAATCTTCCGGATTGTAAATATCCATGTGAAAAACAAATTCACTTAAATAGCTGCAATAATTATTTACGCGTCTTCATGCAATATTTTCGTCCTCGACAAATAAATATATTTCGAGTGTTATGTATGTGGGCGTGTTGCGTGTCGCGCGGACAGAGTACCTACTAAGCCAGCGTGCAACTAACCAGCGAGTTGACGTGCGTTGTTTCCAGTTACTTCCATACAGTACACCCCAGAAAGTTACGGGTCCCACAGCTGAAATAGTTTTCCTTAAGCATTTCAAAAATATTTTGGTTAGCTCAAACGTCATTTATATACAAATTTTGAAAAATAAATCTCTTATTAGATATCGGGAGTATCCAATATATCCCATATTAACCTAGTTGTCGAACTAGCCACCGATCACAACATTAATTTTTTTTTTCTCAATTAACAAAACACCTGTTTGGTGTCCGACAAAGATAGATTTCTGTACTAGTTAGGGCTGGATGATGACACCTTCAAATTTCTAATTATTTATTTCTGTTTGCTCGGTTTACTTACTTAAAAATAATATAAAAGTAATACGGTATTTAAACATAATCACCGTCAGACACCACGGCACCAGGACACCCCGAGTCGCGGGTGGCATCCATGTAAACAAATGGGACAGAACAAACACGCATGATCACCTGAGAACAAACATTATCTCTCACAACCAACTGTCATCACATCAGTGAATCCGTGTACTAAAATAATTTCCCTTCTATCCTGAACCGTAGAACTGCGTTGGAATGACTTATACAGAACAAGTGCCCAGACCACACTTGATCAGGAACTGAGGGTGTTGTGTATCGTTAATAAAATAATACTAGATCCTACTCTGCCGTGTAGGATGTACTTACAAGTATAATAATAATATTACGAATATTTTATTAAAAGTCGGCGTTTACTTTTAATTAAACATTTTTTTTAAGTTAAAGATATTATACATCAGACGTAAGTTTGAACTGATATATTTTTTAAAATTTTTGAGATTCAATATCTAGCAACGTAATATTTAATAAAATACAGAGAAACATTCGATAAAAATAATTAAGTGGATTATATATCGAAAACAAGGCCTACTTAATTTTTTAGTATTAGTTACTGAGTTTATTTTTGTTTTTACCACATCATAATTTAATAACTTATGTACGATATATTGCCATAACCAGGCCCCGTGACAGTTTTCTATATACCTATATGTATTTAATTGATATAAAATTAAAGTATTGTGTTTGGTTACAGCCAATCGTCGCGTGATGGCGCATGGAGTGCGCGCGGACGGCGTGGTGCGCGACGCTGGCGCTGGCGCTGGCGGTGCTGGCGGCCGCGGGGCCCCGCTACAGCTCGCGCATCGTGCACACGCATGCGGGTAATGTAAAACCATCCTTGAATCCAAGACGATCTTGTGAAGCACCCGGTTGAACCACGGAGGAGACAATGGCGCTATGTCAGATCTGTTGGTAGTAATTGAGATCTGTATGACTTATCATTTAACTCTATTGTCACTAATATGTGGACCTAAGGTCTTGTAGCAGTATGGCTGATGACAGCCTAAAGATTGTAGAGTTGAAGGTCCAGTTATGGGGGCGTGCTTACTGCTTCATTCGAGGCCGGCAACACAACCGCGATGACCCTTACTTTGTGTTGTATATGGTGAACAGTAGCGGTGAACATTTACCATCACATGGACAGCTTCCTCGTTGGCCGGCTATTAAATGTTAAAAGTGTCCGATGATTAGAGATAGGCTCACTACACAACCAAGACCTGAGACTGCACTCTGCAGAAATAATGTAGTGTGGATTTTTGACGAGTTTAGTAACTGACTTAATTGCTGAAACTCCATACACCACCCGAAGGTTTATGGCATGGTTTACCGTCCGCAATCCGTTGATGCCGACATGCCGTGTGAAACAGAAGCGCTAATGCTAAATCATAATTTATTAAATAACAAAATAACTTAACGAAGGTACAAAATTCAAACCTATGAGTAAGTTTATACTTAATATCTGCACTAAAATACGAGTACTCAGGCTTAAAGTGATTAGCCTTATTGGGTTCTAGAATACTTCAAAAATCCCATGTTGGCAAAACATAATTTTGTAAGAGGAGGCAGAAGCCAGCCTTCTTGGTGTTAGGGTTTTGCGGAAGGATTATATTATCAATATTATTAATAAGTCATTACTAATATTACTACTATTATTATAATTCCGTGAAGCTTGTCTGACTAGCTACCACCCTGCTACTAGAATCAGCCGCTAAACGACTTGTCGTTTTCCAGCTGAGGGCTTGAGAGTCAGTGCTTTCCTTCTTTCTTCCCATTTTCTGGCCGCCAACGCATCAGCTGTACGTCACCTTTATTATTAACTGATGTTTGATGAGCGACGGTGACCACTTACCATCAAATAGCTCATCTGCTCGTTTGTGAGCTATTTATATTAAAAAAAAAACTTCAAACAGAGACACCTGTGGAGCGATATTTGGCCCGTCTGATTCATAATTCACTTGTGACGAATATGTTACGTTTCGGGTAATCCGCTTGTTTTGTTAGCCGCTCCGGAAAGGTAAAGTTCGGGTTTAATTTCGCAATGATCCCTAACATCCCGGACAACCCAATCAGCCGAGACCACAATTACGGAACATCGTTCCAAATGACATGTAGAATTACAAAAGATCCCGACAGATCAAATTAATGTGTTCTAATTGTATAAAAGTCGGTCAGTATTTCTTATAAGACATAGTAAGACCACTCGTTCTAGTACAGTACTAGAAGGTACAGAAAGGTTTTCATCTCCCATAACTTATACATAAATTTAAACTCCAACCTTAGTATCTAGAGATAACCTTCCATTATCTGGCTAATAATATAGCTACAAACAGCGGAACAAAATTTCTGTATCAGTTGCCGGGCGGGGCGTAACTTATGGAATAGATCAAACAATATTCCATCTAGCATCGAAATACTTTACCACATTCAGCTGGTAACGTGTAATGATAACTCCCGGGTTTTATGTCCTGCTGGGGCAGACAATGCAATTAATAAATGTTTGTTACTGGGTCTTGAAGACCCGAAAAGAAGCACGAATTGTGTATAACCATATCACCCGCACCACGGGAAATAGAAATTCTAGGGTACGAATGTAAATGTATCTGGTGATTATCAAATGAAACTTTATTCTGTTGCTTATAATTTATTTGTTTTCATTTCGTGAATACAAAATCTAGCAAATGTATATGTATAGCAAAAACTTTATTAATTTGAAACTCTTATTTCTTAAACCAATCCTATTAGTTCACTCGAGACATAATTCAATTTCAAAAAGAAATGCAGCCAAGGAAACGTAGAGGTTTCATCATTTATATTTTTTGCTTTATGCTTAATGTATTTGCAATAATGGAAGAATGAAAGTAACGGGCTCGGAATCACCATCAGAGCAAACACAAATGTGCTTTTCAGATATAAAAATGTGTCAATAGTCGGAGACAATAGCACTTAAAACGACAGCTGTAAAATTTATTCTTCACAAAGAAAGAATAACTTGACTTTTACATTAAGTATCGGAGAGTGAGGAACTTGGGTGAACTTTAGCCTCATTCTTTATGACCAGTGAAAGTTATTCGATAGAAATGTCCACTTGGAACATTACTGTGAGCCTGCCCGGGTTAGTGTTCCCTACAAGGTATGAAGAGGGAGTCTTCAAGAGGAGAGTGAATATTTATAAGTTAAGTGGGATAAAGCAGCGGACATTCATTTATTAGTTGTCTTGAACAGTATGATGGTAAATATAAATTAAAGTCTCGCCATTGCTTTTCAATATATTTATAATAGTTTTGTTTAATTTACAGAAAAAAATTACAAGCAAAAAAGTGATGACACACAATCGTAAAACAAGAAGTAGGCATAATCTGGTTATGCCTTCATATTGCCCACAAAAGATTCAGCGTTCTTTATAGAGCTCCGTGTTCCTTTGTAGAATAAGATGATTTACCTACACGAAATTTCAAGAACATGTTAAGGCACAGGTTGAAGGTGAAGAATACTGTGATATATATGAATATATTAATGACATGGATGCCTGGAAATAATAGTGCTGAAACCTTTACAGCGCAGATTACAAATTTCTCTGTAATTTTTATTTTGATATGTTGATTTAAAAGATGCCTTGGAAGAGTTCCTTATAGTTCTTCTCCTCAATGATAAAACATTCTTGAAACGGTAGGTGAAACGGAAAACGACCGGCATAAGTGTGTATACAATGTACTTACCTAAGATTATTAAATTACTATGAATCTGAATTTGAGTGCTTTTTCGAGGTACCTACCTGGGTTCAAATTTTGCACAGACTTCTAGTTTTGGAAAGTCATGTTAAAATTAGAGATTTTTTGATTTGGTGACAAAGAATCATAGTGTGGAAACCTACAAATTTGAAAACTCGCCACAACGTCCGCCAGAGTATTGAGCATATTACAACCTGCACACGATCTGCGTGAAGAGAAGTATGACTTTAATCCTAGTATCTCATAATTTATATCTCGATAATATAGA
The DNA here is from genome assembly GCA_018251895.1 of Agathymus mariae mariae. Lineage (NCBI taxonomy): Eukaryota > Metazoa > Arthropoda > Insecta > Lepidoptera > Hesperiidae > Agathymus > Agathymus mariae. The sequence goes on along the minus strand of DWPT01003478.1, from coordinate 944 downwards.
TGAAGAAATCTAGTGAAGTTCTCTTCTTCGACCAGGAGCCATCCGTGGCATCATCATCGAGCCGGCGTCCCGTCGACTGGAGCCCGTGGAGGTATTCCGAGGAGTGCCGTACGCGGCGCGGCCTGCGCGACTGGGCGCTCCGCCACCGTTGCAACCCTGGTCGGGCACCAAGCTCGCAGACGCTTTCGCTCCCGTCTGCCCACAGCGTTACCCAGATATATCAAACAAGTAAGTAAATTAGTTAAATGACCCATTGTAATATGTAATTTTAATTAAGTATGTATTTCGTGTATGTCTACCGCAACAGCCATATGCAATATATATTCTGTAGAAATTATTTCATTAGTAAACGTATAGTAGTGTATATTTTTTTACTATCTGCAATGTAATTAGTCGCGCTTCACCCCCCCGATGCTCCAGGACGGGCTAAAATAACATAAACACGTAACATCTAGCTCTTATGTTTCTCTCGTTACTTCATTAAAAATATATCTCGGTTATTCTTTACATTACTTTAATAGTCTCATTATAAATGTTTACTTCAACATCTGCAGAAAATTAAGTAGCTTTGAAGTTAGGTTTTGCACGTTTTGATATCTCTCTTCATACACATTTCTTTCGGAATTAGTGAGCGACTAACGGCAAGCAATAAATTTAAGAAATTGCTTTCTGGAAGTTACACGAAAGCACTTTTGGATGAGGATTACACCGAAAAAGGTAAGAATTTTGCTGTAATGGCTTCTTTACACTTATGCATGTAATGCCTGCTATTCTGTGATAAGATTTCGAACACAAGGTGGAAATAGTATATTGTCAGACGTCTTCGTGGGTTGATAATTGTATAAGTCGAGCAGAGTAACGTTTCCATATTGGGGCGGCCTAGAATACTCCCCCCAATCCCATGCTGGCAGAACAGGGTGTCGTAAGAGGCGACAGAAGCCAGC
>DWPT01003477.1:0-14393 GCA_018251895.1 Agathymus mariae mariae | reverse complement strand
GCGTTAAGCGTTATTGTTTTATTGCAATCCGTCTATAAATAAAAAACTTATTAATTAATATATGTATTTGAAATTCACAGAACAAAAAAAAAGCAGAAAAATGCAGATGCTTAAGGTAGTTTTTCTGATGCGAAGCGAGGGTAATTGTTGGTTATATAGGCAAAGAGAGAATAGGAAAAGAACTTTCTTTCTTACCTTCTTCTCATTTCTTGGCCGACAACGCATCAGTGATACCTTTGGTATGCTGATGTCTATGGGCGATGGTGACCACATACCATCAGGTGGCTCGTCTGCTCGTTTGTCGGCTATTAACATAAAAAATAATGATTAAGTATCAATTACATCTCACATACCGAGCCAAAAATAGTTAAATTTAAATAGTAATCAATGTATGATTAAAATAAAACTGATTAGAATAAAATTTTATCAATAATTCATCTTTTACTGAATTTATCCCTTTAGTTGAAATTACTTTCTTTTTAAGCTTGAGTGCTATTTAGTTTGAGCCGTAATATATAGTAACATACAAAGCAGTCTTTTTTGTTGAACACATTCGTATGTATTCACGGGCACAATGATAAAAACCAAATGAGCGAACTATATCATCGATAGCCGAACAATGCTAAAACGAGTAAATATATTAACAAAAAGAAAAACTGGCTTCAATTTTAAGAAGGTAAATTTCTTGGTTTCATCTCTTTTTTTCGCAGTTGAAGCTGGTATTTTCTCTTCAAATTTTAGTGGGACCAAACGGGATGCCCTCTCAAACAAAAGCGGAATTTTCCAAATGAGTTACTAAATAATGATGGAATACTAAATTAAAAAAAATGATTTAGGAGATTGGTTACACATAGTAATGCACAGAGTGTAAAATATCACTATTTGGTGTATTACATTAGGTACCTTATCGCTCTCCAAATTGTTTATCACTTCATTGAATCTAACTATAAGCGACAATGATTAATTTATATTTGTTCCTAACGCACACATATTTCTATAAATCCAAATCGCACAGAGCATATTTATATAACAAAACGTGTTAAAAATTTAACTAACTCTGTCATAGCAATCCCTTATTTAAAATTTAAAAGATGTTGTATGAAGTCTATCCTCTCAACAGATTGTCCCGTCTTAAATTTCAAGTAATTTTACCATATTTTTACAAATTTTAATAGGAACGGCAACATTTTATCGCTACTTGCTTAAAACTGAAAATGTAGACGTGGTAATAACGTCAAATGAATGACGTATGCGATATTATTTTTAGAGAAGGCTCAAACTTCAGAGTTGTGATAATAGTTATCATTTAAAATGAGGGCCATGACATCTCTCTCCCGAACTCCGGTATGAATGGATCGCGTCGTTACACGTCACGATATGAATAGCGATGCAAGGTGTTCATCTGACTAAACGGACCGTGTCATTGAACGACCGATGCGTCTTTTCTGTGCCAAATGGTGGCCATGCACGCCTCGTGATGCCAATAGAGACGTTATAAAAGTATAATATACTTCGGGTTAATATTTCTAGTGTGCGTGGACGGATTATGGATTTAACCTACCCATCTTTTTCGTTGTGTCACCGGAACAACGGACGAAGCTATGGTGAACGAGCTTTCCTGTCCAAGTGGTTTCGCTCTGTATCGTTCTATCTACTTCCTACCTCCCTCCTGCTATAATGAACCGTTAAATGTTTCTATGTGAGTCCCCCTTTTGGCTGACAATGGGTTCGTGATGTCTTTGGTGTTACTTTTATGGACGGTGATGAACACCTAGCATCGAGTGGCCAGAAGTCTCGGGGCACAATGAAAAACGAAATAAAATTAAAAATTTAGTACAGTTTTGAAAAATCAATATTCATACTTGAGAATCGAAGTTGCCATTTAAAAAAATATATAATCTGTATGCATTACAATTTCTGTTTGTGTCACTAGCAAACATCAAATTCCTCACTTCTTAGCAAATATACTTTACGCTTACAAATGGCAATTATACCAAAAACGAATGCCGTTCAATAGTGTCTGCTTGATACGTGTGAAGTCCAACAACTAGACCGACAAAAAAGCTTCGGCGTCTTATTCAATAAGAAAGATAGATTAGATTAGAGATTGAATACTAAGATAAGTTCAAAATCGCTTACATCACAAGTAAAAAAATATACAAGAATACATTTTATTGTTATAACCATTATTCTAATAAGACTATGCTACTAACATCAACCGTAAGAAAAGGTACCGTAACTGGAACTAAAAAAATACACAGTCATAATTTAAGGTCATTAGTTTTAATTAATTTAATATGTGTTGGTACTTGTTTGATGGAAGTCGATTAGAATAAACTAGTGCATTATTAATAAGGACTGCAAACTTGACCGCAATGGAGTTAACTGGTGTCATACAGTAATATAATAATGTACTTACAGATATTGGAAATATGAAACTAGCAGCTGTTATTTATTATATTATTTATATTATATTGTTATGATTAACAAGATGGCGATAGGAATAGTTATATTTAATAGGTATATTTACCTTAATAACGCTACTAATGATTTCTTAACTTAATTTTTTATAGTTCTTCTCGGTGACGCCTTTGATTTACTTATGTAATGGAATATATGGTATATATACTGTATATTACAACACAAATATTAATAATATTATTTATACACATAAAAATATTATCATTATTCTTTTCGCCTGTCCTCTTGTTAGCGCGTTCGTCATTTTAAAACGATCAACAAAGTAGGTAGGTGCCTATTTTTTTTAATGATACCAATATTTTCATAATACCAATAAATCATAATAACATTTTTCCTTCTTATATATTGCCAAGAAGCTTATTCTGTTTTTTTTTTATTTATTTGTTTTTTATTTATTTAATCAGCATTTACGAACTTTTTTGTTTTTGTACCCCTTAATAAAACTTTATTTATTAGTACCCGTGCCCTGTTAACTCCATACCTACTTCTAAAACGTGACTTGTTTCTCTTAAGTTTCTCTAGCACCTTAGTAAGTTTCAGTTATAAGCTTAATTTTAAATTACAAACTGTAGAGTGTAGACATAATACATTTATATAAGTTAACTGGTTTAACTTCTCAGTATTTCCGCCATTACCAATATAATTTTCACGTACCTCCAATGGAACCCCGCTTACCTCCAGTGTTACGGGTACCACAGATTGGGAGTCGTTCTTCTAGATAACTAAAAAACTGTAATTATATAAGCGTTGAAAACGGCTACATAATATTTTATTTTGAATATTTATTTGATTGCGAGTTTTATTTACTTTCAGAACACCATAGTCCGCCATTTTGGAATAAACCTCAATTTGGTGGTCAGTGATGAAACATGTGTCAATCGATACACTAAGTGTATCGCATCAGTAAAGCATGAATGGACGACTCCTCGACGCAAACGGCTCCATTATGTACTTACCAGGCTTGCAATGTAATGGTACAAATAGTAATCAGCTTGTTAAAAGGTGCCACTCTCTATTAACAGAACTCATCATCAGCGTTATATCTAAAGTTGATTAATTCCGAGCCATTTTCTATAAACTTAAAGAAGATATATCAAAATTAGTTCATGATCAACGGAGTTATGGCTGTATATGGCTATAAACACGAGTGAATTATCTTTACCATTTCAGATTTTCGACTCTATATCGCCTTAACAAATCATTTTATACCCATCCTATTTAAAGTGGACTAATTCCTATCCATCCCCTAAACATTAAAAAACTAATCTTCAAAATCAGTACATAAACGTAACTTCGTTAGTTATGGCTGAAATACATAAATTTAAATTAAAGCGCACAAACATAGAACTGCTTCCTTTTTTATTTGTTTTAAGGCTATAAACGTATTGTTAGTATTACAGACAACAAGCAAATATCTTTAATGACAGACAAAGTCAAAAGTTTATTATACTTAAGTAAATTGGCTCTGATAGTCACCAGAGTTCCGGGGTCACCAGATTGCGTCGATGCAATGTTTATAAAGTGCCACCGATACCATAATAAGTTAAGATGATGGTCAAGATGTGGTAATCGAATGGTTCAGTAGCTTCGTAACTCTACACAAAGGTCAATGACGCTAATTTTCACGTCGGCAGCTCTGTTGACGATGAGTTGTTAGTTGTTTAGTTTTAATTTTGTTGTTCTGCATACATATTTATAGGCCTTATCTATAGATCAATGTTTATAATATAATCTGAGACGAGAACCATCGATTCCTGATAAAAGGAGAAGAAAATTCCTTCAGTCGTATCACAGTTTAATCGGTTGTCCTGTAGGCGTCAGTTGATAAGTCTCTATTAATCGATCGTTATAAGGCAATATCGAATATGTATGTATGTATAAGGATACCTGCTTAGTGGTTGTTTGGTGCATCGTAATACAATGCCATATATTTTTCATCCCATCTATTCCAAAAGAAGCGAAGAGTTCCTCGATAAGTGCGAGCAAAATGGGTCGTTCCGTCGCATTTAATACATAAACGAAATGATTTTTAAATATGGAACTTGAATTACTTATTGGTATAATAATAAAAAAGGCAAAGTTTGAACGCAATTTGTTTCCATATAGTCCTGGCCGGTTATAAAATAAGCGCGCATGCTAACGCGGCATTGGAGCTGCTTATTCGTATTTTTATTACTTTTATTAAAATATTACAGAAAATTTTGTTTAGCCACCATCGCCTCAACATGATCATCCACCAAAGTTAGAAATTATTACGAAAAACAAATTTGTAATTTGGTTACTTGAAAATAAATATTTGTCACTACTAATATCTCTTATTGAATTTTTCTCACAGAGGGGTATAAAATTCAAAGTGTGCCACACGGTACCAAAATTATTAAATCCCTTGCTACGCTTAGGATTCTACTGTAGAATCCTTCGCTTCGCTTTGGATTCTAACAATCGCTTCCGTCCACAATACATTATTTTGGTCCCATGTGACACAATCTACTATTGAATTTGAGTCTTCTGAGAAACTGACCGACCCACGAGTTTCATCCAACATCGCTCTACAGACCTAAAGAAACTAAATAAACGACTTCGAATCCATCAGTCCTTTGGTATTTTGCTTTAATTCTTCCCTAGCACCATCTTCGTTTCAAGTGTTTTTTTATAATTGCTCAACTTTTGTTTGGCGTTATATAAATGCATACAAAGAAGACATAATTTAATTATGGCAATGAAATTGTGTCTTTTTCCGCTCTTTCATATTAGCAGATTATTCCTTGCTAAGGATATGTTTCTGTACCTACCTAAGAATAGTTTCGAAGAAAGTAAAAAAAACTGACTTATCTGCATTTTTACGTGCTATAACATTATAAGGCAACAATATGTTGTGTAATGAAGCAAATTATTTTAATAACAATTTATTTTACAGATTTTTTTTCACTAAACGTCGCCTAACCAAATATTATTTTATATTTCTATCTACCCGAGTGTCTTAAAATTCACCAAATGACACAAATTAAGTTTTTTATCTCAACATTGCTTTGTTACTAGTATGTCATGTTACGGCACAGTAACATTTGGGTTTGAAATAACAATCTAATCTTCTTGAACCTAATTAAATTCAGTAGAATAATTAATGTAATAACTCCACAGTTCGCGGTGTTCTTGTTTTAGATGTTCGTAAGTAGTTTAATGATTTCCTAGTGAACTTCCGTGTAGAACATACATTATTTATTAACGATGTCCATGGGAGACGGTGAACGTTTCCAGTATATTGCGCATTAGTCGGGTATAGCAGACGTTGTAGTTGTACACGCCTTATGTTTATCGCTTCTAACTACTACCATCTCCTTGCAAAGTAGATCAATAAAGCATCCATCCCAAAAAGGAGAACTCAGCTTCTGTGTCTTTGCAGTCATGACAAGTAATCTCCAGTACATGTTGGTGGAGCTGTTAGCGGCCAACCCAAGAAACTTAAGAGCTTATGCAGCGGTTACAACAACAGGAAGTGATGGCACAACATGCTCTCCGAGGCCCTGAAGCTCTTAATTTTTTGCTACAAGCAAATCCACTGGTCACTTATACTTTCAAATTTGCTTAATTAAGTTGCTAAGTTGATAACTGAAGGTCGACACGAGCCGTCGGGCCATGAACTCTACTATATCATTTATATATTGTTTTTGTCTTCGCAATAACTATGTACCTACTATTATCATAACCATGTTTATACTAATTTAAAATATACTTAGATACTGTATCTATACGTTTAAAGTAGCCATGTTATGGAGCTCCGTAACCGTAACCGAAACTATCGGATATTATATCGAATAATTTCGGATACGGGCGGATACTGGCATACGTTATGCCAGGTTTTAAATTTTTCTGAATTTAGAAACTAGATAATACCTAAAAATAAATTCAGTGTTACCTTCTAAATACATTATACTAATATTTTTTTCCGATTCCTAAATCATCTAATATCCGTAATCGAAATTATCCGAAACAATCGGTAAATTCGAAATAATTTAATATCTGCTACCGTAACCGAAACCGGTAAAATATTATTCATATATCCATATCCGCATCCAGGTCCAGAATTTCATATTCATAAGATCCCTAGTTTTAAGTATATCTCTCTTACCTATTTATATTATTTGTGTTTATTAATCTAACGCGTAATATGAGTTTTTTCGTAGTTATTATTTATTAACAGTTAATAGATAAGGTTATTATTTTTTCGATAAGTATGTATAACTGTTTGAAGTATTTTATTCAAGTAATTAACATTTAAATTTGCACTGTTGTTATTATGAGTAAAATATAATAAAACCTGGAAGAGCGTTTGGGATGGGCCCACCACTGTGCTTGCCAATTCTGCAGCTACCCATTCCTCTCCCGATAAAATGTGTGCATGGTAGGTTTCTCGATTTGCCTGGTTAGCTACCACCGTCCTATTACAATCAGCCGTGAAAGGCTTCTAGTCTTTCGGTTGCATTGTTGGAGAGCCAGTCCAAGAACATATCATAATAGCCTGCATTCCCAAATAAGAGTAATTGAAGAATCGGTATGTTGATAAGATAAAAATTAGTATATTTTACATCAGTATTGTGTATATCAATACGAAGTGTCATAACACGAGCTGTTTATTATTACTTAGGATTATTTGGTGATGATTGTACCCGGTACATTTTAATGTCCGATTTATTTATACATAACGGTACATTTATACTGTCTCAAATACATACATAATATCTTATGATGTGTTAGTGGAATATAAATAAAAGGCAGTATACTTTGTTTGTCTGGTTCTGCTTTCAATCTGCTTAATCTTTACTCGTGCGTAATGTTAATTTTTTACATATAAAGGTGTTTGGGTTGTAGAGCTGGATGGTCAGTTAAAAAGGTTTTTAATAAATCTTCTAGGCGTCGCTAATGCGACCAGTATAGTAGAGTTTACTTAGGACCACTTTCGATTCGTGTCTTGTGCCAGTTGTTACATAGAAAAAATTAAGGCTAGCATGTTAACAATTTAATATTATAATACTTAATTATGTATGTATTACATATAAGTCACGAAACTACTGCTTATACGCCGGACAAGAAATAGAGGTCGCAAATTTTTATAGACAATTCAGTGTGACTTTTTTCAATTTGATTGTTTCACTAATGACTACGACTATCAATGTTCTCTGACTGGACTTAGATTTGGCTTCTTAAAACTTAACATGTGGTTAAGCAGGCTGTTGAATTTTATCCCAATGTAATCCCAGACTAACAAACGTGCACTTTAGGAATTAAACTCTAACCATTATGCCGTTTTCAAGGAGCTGTAAATTATTCATAAAATAATTCGCATTTACAATCACGAATAACAATATATTAACCATTAATCCAACACATCACACATAGCAGCGATATATGCTGTGTAATAAATGAAGCTGATAAAAATATATGTTTTTTACTTTTCACTTCTTTTCATTGTAAGAATATATAATATGTTATCCGCGGCATCGACACTGTGTAAGCATATGTACTATAAACTTATATGTATCTATATATATATATATATATAAACTCTTACAGGTGAGCAGCGATCATGATCCATGCAATATGAATAGGTCCTTGAAGAAAACATCAAATAGAGCATTGCATTAAGTGCATACAAGTTTTCGTTTGATTCCTGAACGCAAGATGAACTAGATGTAAACTTGATCGGTTCATTTGTCATGAGTGTCTGTCAAGAGTTTCTCCTCGCCACAGCAGTCTCGCCGTGACCGTGATCCATGTAATTGGGTTGGAATATTGATAAAAAAAAAAATACAAAAATCGTAAATATCCTTGAGTTAATGTTAAAATGTGAATTGATAATATCGGATTATAATCATATGTTTAAAATTACAAAAAACCTTAAATATTGACACTTCAACAGTGGGTTTCTCTATCCTTTTCTATACACGTATGAGAGACGAGTAAGTAAAAACTTACTTAGGTATTTACTAGTAATTAAGTCGACTCTACCTATGTGTTAATTAAACGACTCATAGAATTAAATTCAAGCTGTGAAATTGAAAAAAATTATTGAAGCAGTGCGTGAAGCTCATCCTACTTTAAATTATTTAATTACACCTTTATAAGAGGATGTGCGAAACTTACCGAGTATTTGCAGAAAGCTATCCTCAAGCCTCATCGTGGAGGACAAAAGGTAGTCTGTACCCTCCACCTCGCTGGGAGCCAACATATCACTCCTCATTGTTATAACTAAATCACACTTTAGAATAGTCCAATTTTAACAACACAGGCCGATACACCGTCCATGTATGACACAAACTATTATCACTGTCGCAGCTACGTTGATTTTCGTTAGTTATTTTGAGTGAGCGTTAACTGTTATGCAAGTCTTCAGTTAAATATAAACGTAACATTGCCACTTATTTACGACTCAGGTATGAAAATCCGTCAGCCCGCTGGTTTTGGAGAGGGCTTGACGTGTTCATATCGCGGTGGGTATGAATCGGCATAAACAAATCACCGAGGCCGGCAACCGATTCGCGTGTAGCACATCATTGCACGACAGCAGAGATAACGAACGCAAGCGACTCGCGGCCGCGAGTAAGACGGAGGTGTCTCACCATGTCTCCCCACACGCTTCACAACCGCCGCGCCGTCAGCTGATTCGTGCACTATAAATAATTTGGAATTATTTAAATGCAATTTAACTGACAGTTCACTGGTGAGTATTCGGGACACCTCGATCTGTATAGGCAACATTGTCAGTAGTTTTCCCTTCTCAATGCTGCGGAGATTTGTGCCATTTATCTAATATATTACGCTGCTCTTCCCTTGCATTATCTAAACTCGAGAGCAATAAGCTGAAATCACTTGATCCCGGGTTGCTCATGACTATTTTTTACAAGTTCTATGCAATGAAGTAGAAAGTTCATTAGAAAGGTTAAAAGGAAACAATTGTTAGCTTTCAAACTCTTTCTATATCATAAGCAAAAATTAAAAAGCATAAGTCATGGAATGTGAAAACAAGACAACGATTTTTAAAATTTTTTATTATACCTAAGTTGGTACGTGAGTTGCCCATCGGAACTTTTAAGCATTAAAACACAGCTTATATGCAAAGGATATTACAGTATAGATGAATATATTAATGACAAGGAGGCCTGGAAATAATAGTGTCGAAACCGGTTCGGCACAGGTTTAAACTTATGTTATTACTATGTTGTTTAAAAGATGTCCTGAGGAGTTTCTTTCGCCATATTTTCTCCTCAATGTCCTCACCTTTTCGAAACGATAGTAGAAACAAAAAATGACAATTAAATGATTTTGAATTTGAATAACAATCAATTCTTTTTTGTTTGGAATCCTTAAACCAGTAAGGGTTATCATAACGTACTATTGTTCGACAGCTTCATCTGAGCCAATCTTGTGTCTGGAATACAAGAAGTTCAGGGAGATTGGAAACTTAGCCTGCACACCAGAATCTGGACGGCTTCACTTGGTGTATATTCATTACTAGCATACCGCTTTGCGTCAGAAAAACTACACAGTACGTTAAGAAATAGAACTTGGATTGTTTTAGGGTTGGGTTTCTCTCGTTCTATGATTTAGAAATAAATTAGTTTATAACTTTTTATTTGTATATTGATTGCAGTAAATCGATCTTTAAATATTATGTGATGCTTACTGCAGTACATTAGTGAGCACCATAACAAAATCGGTAAATCCGTTTCTCAGATTAGCAGGCACACACGCACAGGCAAACAGACAAAAAATCTAATGCGTATCATTTTGTATTTTATTGCATTAATAAAGGCCCCTAATAATCGTTTTTCTCTAATATCCGTCATGTAGAGAAACCGATCAGTTAAAATTTTAGCTTAGATTTTAGATATATAGGCTATATAATTACCCGGAATAAAATAATATTTTCAAAGAGTACGCGAATTTTTCAAATAGTTACAATGGTTGCGGAAATTATCTGCCTCTTATACACAACATTAGTATAGATAATCGTTGGTGTTTTTCAAAGTGATCGCATAACTCCTGAACGACTTCATCGATGAGCGATTGAGGTCATATTAACACAATATAATAATTATTTTGTTGAAAAGATGGCTCATAGCTGTAAAATTAATTCACGGACCAGCCAGGTAACTTTGTTAATCTCGCAGCTGATTTCATGATGATATCGTTGTGTCGGTATCGGTAAGCATCACGGTTGAACTAATAATTTACTATGGTTACCTTTACCATATTTATTTCCATCAATTAAATTAATATAATAATAAATATCACTGCGGGAATAAGCTACAAGTTTGATTTGCAAGATTACAGAATTACAGTGCAACTCATATATATGTATATATTTTACGTTAATGTCTCTAAGGGGTAAGGGGAGAGAATTAAATGTCTAATGTAGTTTATTATTTACATTACCACGTTGTGAAATACCTAACTTTGCCTTTTACTAAATTTTGCTGTTTTTAATATTGTTATTTAATTGTTCTTGGTTTCGCCAAATAAGTATTTAAAAAGCAAGTTGTTTGGCTCGTTTTACAGGTAGATTTGAAAGTAGTTTTTCGATCGATTTAAACTCCTTAACGCTATAGTATCTGAGAGATGGTGACGATATTTAAATGTTTTTATTATCTTTGCACAATTTTACATATCTACCTCTCGCTAGTTGCCCGGCAATTAAATGTCAATTTTTATTCCCTTTCAATTATTTGCTAATTATTGTTTTATTTATTAGGGTGAAACATGGAAAACAACTCTTATCTATAATGATATCCTTCAAATTTGGGTTCATTCGATGCACGTTGATTTCTGTCAACATAGCTTTCATGGATTTTTTTTAAATAATAATGATTGATTGATTGATTAAATCTGGGCATATCTAATTAAATATGGTTTTAGGTATTTTTTTTTATTCATATCTTAATTAAATATAATAAAATTGTTCCGGAACCATACTATATGAGCGGAACGAAGGGATGGCTAGCTTTTAATGAATATAAATTACAGAATCCAAAGACATGCCCAGGGAGGCCGCGTATCTTTTTGAATTCCGTTCGATAAAAGAGCATCTACTTAGATCATAGAAATGAAAATATGTTTTTTACAACGCGTTATCGAAGTGACAGTAACGTATTAGGGGGAAGATAAGATTATATCGCAAGTCTAATTCCGATAACAGCGACCGATTATTAAATTAACATTTAGTGCAATAAAATTTTAGATATCAAATATTAAAAATGTGTTATCTCAAATCCCCCTTAAATATTTTAGCCGTTAGATTGTTATTTTTTTTGCGTGAAATTTTCTTTCAATCGTCCTGCTAAATAATCTATTAAAAAAGTAAAATCGTCTGCTCATTCATTTTGACAATTTGGAAAATTTAAAATAACGATAATGAACATAGAACAATTATACTCTCTACCGAGAAATGAGGAGACTCTCGTAAGACCCAATTTCGAAATATTATTGTTACTGAACATATTTGTAATCATTGCATTATTTTCATTACTGTGATAGAAATTAAGATATTCGGCGTTATAAATTACAAGGATTTACGATTTAATAATTTACTTTTACATCAGAATAAAATAGGTACATACTTTTGGCGCTCTCAAATATGTCATGCAAAAATAAAACTAAATAATTAATCCGAGTAAAGGATTGAGTTGACCTGGGTTATGAAAGCGCCTGGGGTCATTTTTATAACGATTCATACAGGTAAGGTAAGGACAGGCCTTCAAAAAAGTTAGACAACATACATGTATATTGCCGTCCAGTTAGCGGTTAGTGTGTATTTTTGGCTACCGCATAGTATTATGCCATGCAGAAGCTTGTGAGAAAATAGTTGCAGATGTCGGAGATATTCAATCGATCAATTGAAAGATATATTACAGCTGAGCTTGTAATTACGGAGTTGTCAATGAAACATTTGAGACATTTAGTTTATTTCAATTCAAGATATTTATTTAAAATACAATATAAAGTCGTACAAAAATAAAGTTAATAAAATATGAGGCACAATGTCTAATGGCGAGTTAAAATTAAATTAAAAGATTAAAATACAGAAATAATTCATAAAGATATATCCTAAATTAAATGGCAAATGTTTTGTACAAGCGACGCATTTTGGCACTTGCGAGATTTCATTTCAAAAATATATAATTTCTAATTCCTTAAATAAACCTTTACGTACTTTTAGGTATATGAAATTCATATATAACAGTTAATTGAAAACACTTGTACAGCTTTAATTCTTATGCTATTTCTGTGGGAATAATCGTGTAAAATAAAGTTTGATTAAATACCATTTTGAGTATTTCGTGTTGCGTACACCAATACAAATAGTGTATGGCGTATGTTATAACATTTATCCGCTACATAATCAAATGTTGATTTATAGACATGGACATACCAAATTGACATGCAGTCACTGATCTACACAATATAGATACATTTATTAATCTACCAATTGATAGTTTAAGTGTGATTATTCCATGCAGCGTCATCTTACGGATTTGTCAGGAATTTATCATTTTCTTGGTACGCATCATTTCATAACTAACCAATATTTCCAATGTTCTCGACTCTGTCAGAACTACAAAACCAAGAAGTGAAATACTACTTAGTATACACAAAAATAACAAGCTGGATAAATACATTCAGGTATATTGTTATGAATCATTTACAATAATGTAATAATAACTCAATAATAATAAGTGCAATATTATTATTTGTGACATTAGAAATAAATCTAGTTTAGATTGTAGTATTGCTAAGGTGATATAGTGTTAGAACAGATTTCAATAAAGCTAAAATTTCGCAATACTCATATAAAATTAATTCGAGATTTAATAATGACTAATATAGAGTATTTGAAATATTAATAAACTAAATGAACTATGATTAATTACTTATCTATTCTAAAGTAAAAGGACGGATGAGAAAACAAAATAAATAAAAACTCGGGACAGCATTTTGACGTTCGTTTTGATAGTTATGTAAGGGCCTCTGTAATGCAACATAATAATAATGATAATAATAAGTTAATAAGGCCTAAGTACGATAAATCGTATTTAGAATAGGCTTTCCGTTTTAACCCACATATTTATAATGGACGCTTTTATAAGTGACTTTAAAAAAAAACAACTTTGATTTTTTTTTTAACTCTTCAAAACTTTCAAGTCTGTGTCCTTTAAATCTCATTGAACTAGACATTGCTATAACATGTTTTTAATGTTGTCAACAAGGACTTTTGCACAATCTTCAAACCTACTATTCTGTGAACGAGGTCTTATTTAACCATACTTTCAACCTGGCTAAAAACTGTAAATTGCTTTATATGGAGTGAGTGTTCTCTATATTATATTATAATCTGAATTCTATCACAATTTACAAAACATATAGGTTTAAAATTACAATTAAATGTTACGAGCTCGAAGGCAATATAAACTGTAATAGTGAAAACAATGCACAGCCCGCTCAGCTACAATAAACTCTTTTTCTTTAGCTTATTTCCATCTTAGCCCAGTTACATACCGTCATGTTAACTCATAGAAAACGTATTGGTGTCCAGAAGGTAATCTATTTATATCAAACATCTATATATATTTGTCCTTTACATTTCTGTCTTTACTCCATCAACACTGGAATATAAGGATGAAAAACCATATGTTACATAAAAATAGTCTAGTTTTAAATTTATATTTATTGTTGAGAATCAGGTAGTAAAAAAGGCTTCAATTTATCACATTGGCTATGTTATGTCCAGCAAAAATCAATACAATGCTAATGAATGAATAAGCTTACATAAGTAAATGGCTCAATATATGAATATTCAATTTTAACTATTTACTCCAAAAGGAAGTCACAGTTATTTATCAAAATAATACTAAATCCCG
>DWPT01003476.1:0-14393 GCA_018251895.1 Agathymus mariae mariae | reverse complement strand
TGGAAATTGGTGAAAATTATGTTCAAAGATTCCGTTACATACATACGGACATACAACCCGAGCTAATAAAAGCGTGTAAAAAATGCAGTTACAGCTACTGCAGCATATTATTATAACCAGCACCCACAAACAGCAATTATAGAATCAAAGCCGTATGTGGTTGTTCTTGTCTTTCTAGTTGTTGGTGGTCAATAAGATCTTACCTTGAAAAAATACTTTAGAAAATATCAATTTTGTTTTTTTTTTATAGTTTTATTGTTTCTTTCTAAAGTGAGCATAAATCTTATATTTCAGGTTAAATATGACAGTGGCTGGAACATAAGTCACATAAGAGGAGCACTACAGAGCCTTGCTTCGATGGCTTCCCAGCATTCACAGCATATGGATAATTTAAAAGGCAAGCCGTTAAGTTGAAATTTGTTATATAATTTAATATTATATCTCCATAATGAACCTGTAGCATCTGAACACATCATTAAAGTAATAAAACTGCTGTATTTACTGATTTGTACTCATGTGCCTGTTGTTTATGAATAAGGATGTTGCATAGGTTGGAAACCAGTCAGACTCCACCGAGTATAAATCATTCTATGTTTTTATATCTTCAACAGAAATTGTAAGTCATGTCTACCATTATTCATTACAATTTATAATTGTACCTATACTTTTCTGGCCTCCTCTCAGATCAGCCATGAAAGAAATTCATGGCAGATTTTACTCACCCACACAAACATGGAGAACTGTACTTATGCATGTTAACATGTTGTCTTTCCTTCACCAAAGCAAATGATGATTGACTTAATAACATACAAGGTAAAGGTTTGAGTAAATGTGATTGTCTTTTTAAGTAAAAGTATTGCAAATTTTTCATTGTTTTAACCTATGGATAAAATCATTACATAGGGTTTACATGCAAGGGGTAAAATTGATAGATTTCTAAAATGCATGTGTTTGTAAAAATAAATATAACTTCCAGAATCAACGGGAAATTTTCCGCGCGAGTTATGAATTATTAAAACAAATGTTTTATTATTTTTAATTCCAGGCCGGACAATAGCATTAGGTCAATTTACAGGTGTAAGCCTAGATGGTGATGTATTTCTCAATATCATTGATGTGAGGCATGAGTGGTTATCGGTGAGCATAATATTATTTTTTAGGTGTGTATTAAGCTTTACTGATTGTGATTCTAAATAGGTATATGTGTCATTTGTCTAATTATCTTAAATTGGTACCTGCTAAACTAAATCAATCATTTTTTTGATTCAAATATTTCAGTTGATAAAGAAAGTGAGTCAAGAAGACAGTGCCTTAACAGAAATACCTCAGTACGAAAAAGCTTTATCGAGTATATTAAGGAATATACACATATGCAGAAGGTTATGGAATTACTTTTAATTAAATTAAATTATTTTATTAATGCTTTCAATGTAACATTGTGTGTGTTTATAGGAAGTTCATGCCAAAAGTTTCTGCAGCTCAGTATTGCAGTCATCTTAGACAACTCATTACTTCCATAGGAGATTTTTATGGGCGTGGGAAAAAGATTTCCGCATCAGTGCCAGAGTCTCTCAGGAAATATCAAATAGTTGTTGAACCGTGAGTGTTTTAGTTTTCACAAAGTATTATGTTTAAATCTTAGCTTATCTGCTAATTGCTCTGCAATATATTTATAAAAACTTCTCTGCAGTGCCACCTATTAGATTTATCATAGCTAGTTTGCAATAATTGGTTGTTTAGCAATCACTAATAGATGCACCCTAAATAAGACTTCAACAACGAGGAATATTAGTAACCTTATCTTCTAGGGAAGCTGGTCCTTTAATGCTGTCACCCACTGGGCAATTTATTACTCCATCTTCTTGTCCAGCTGATGAACTTATTGCATACATTACAAACCACCTTGATGAAGCTACGTTATTATTGACAGAATATAGTATGTAAGTACAATTTCTCTATATGAAATAATCTTTTTAAAAACCTTAGATATACCTACTAACTAAAAGTAAAGCAGCACAACTAATTTTAACTTCCTAGCCAAAGATGAAACTCAAGACTCTACTGTATCTCTCATATACACACACCCTTAAAGCAATCTGGCTTGCTAATATCGAATGCCATATTATTAATGTCTAGCTTGCATGTGCAGTTGGTTTGGATCAGGGATTCCCAATGGTGGTACCCCTGGGGGGTCGAAATCGGTTTTCTAGGGGTCGACATAAACGAAAACTAATTTTGCGGATCGACGAGGTCAAAAATCAACCTCTAGTAATGTTACGTGTTTTTTTAGGCTTTTGTAAATGGTGGTGATTTTTAAATTAATTTAGCTATGGAGGTCTGGTATCACTTAATTTTGGTGGGTTTGGATCTAAGGTATCACTTAGTTTTGGAATAGGGGTCTCTTGCCCAAAATAGCTTGCGAATCCCTGGCTTACATGTTAATTGTGGACTTAGTTAAAGTATTTAAACATGTGTGTGTGTCATTAAAGATTTGAACATAGTCATGAAATTCGTTTTTTTTATTGTAACAATACAATATTTAACTTTCACCAAATAATAAGCCTGTAAGCAGTCTTCGCTGTGTGGCTAAAGTTTAACTGTGATCGAAAATATCCAATTTATTTCTATCTACATATGACATTAGTCACATTGATGGAACTCCCTGTAACGTGTAGTTTTAGTTCTATTATCTCATATTTCAGAAACAAACATGTGGAAAGAGCCCTTTATTCAGAAGTCAAAGAACGCTTTGGTCTATTGGAATTACATAAGGACGATAGCATAACTCCAGGCTTAATGATCTCCTGCTGCGAAAGGCTTCTTACTAGAGTTGATAAATTAAATATGGTAATTATGATTAATTTATATTAATAGATTAAATAAAATGTGCGTATAATGAAATTTAGAATATGAATTTATTTTTTCAGAAATTACGAGGAAATATACTCTATGTAACACATTATTATTCGGTGCTTTCTGAAGGTGTGTTATGTATTCCATGGAATTTCAAGTAGGCACAATTATAATTAAATAATGAACTAAATTTATTACAAATACGCCGGACGTATCGAATATTATTAAAGTATGTGTATAGTACATGTTAACTAGACTATTTAAACGAATTGTGTTAGTATTTATTTTCTTATCGCAACAGATTAAAAAAATTGCATTGTACTTCATTAATGTACCGTGAGGGCAAATAACATCTAATCATGTTCCAGAGTTAGTCAGAATATTTTATGTACTGTATTACATGATATCAGTGTGGAAATAAGAAATAAATAACATTGTAAAGTAATGTAACAATAAAGTTCTATTTATTTAATTTAAAGGTTGTTTTATAATACTATGACATAACTAATATTAAAAAGGTATGAACTGAAATGAATATTAAAATAACATTAGTTTTCATATCAATTAATTAGCATAAAACAAAATCACTGGGGCCAATAATTTTGATGTGGGTATTTTTGTAGATCACATAAAATCAATAAACAATAATTAATACAATTAAATTTTAGGTGACTCATAGAATCAAATATTTGAAAGAAAAAGCGATCTAAAGTCTAAAGTTTTAATTATCTAAGACCTTTGATTTTACAATATAATATATATAAAAAATAATTATCAAACATATAGTCAAATAACTTCTCCAAACACAATCTGAAACTTGAGCCTATGCCATATAAAAAAGCGTATTATTATGCGTGCATTACACTTGATGCTCAGAACGCCCAAAACGTACCATAAACCGTTCCACTAGACGATCGCGGTCGTTGTGGTTGAAGTGAAAACGTCATTACTGACGTCATTATTTTCGCTCACTCCGAGCTCTCAACGCCCCATGTCGCGAGCTAGGTCGATGTGAGCGTTGAGAAATTTGACGCAATTTATAGTTTAAAAATGGTAACTGAAAAGTTGTATGATTGTGAAAATTATATTTTAAATTCACACATTGTAATATATAAATGAAAATCAGTATAATTAAGTTTATATTTGTTATATACAAAATTTTTCGTGATCGTTGTGATCGCTTAGTGGAATGCACCCTATTACTCATAAGGTCTTTTTTTTATTTTTTGCAGATATACTGAATTTTATAAGAATCAATTCAATTTGTCGTCTGTTTATGAATCAGAATAATTCCTTTAATTTGACCGAAACTTCACCGCCAAAGAGTGATACTCGTAATTTTGGGTTAGCGAAGATTGAACTCAATTCTGAAAAAAAAGTCTCTGTTCAATTGAAAAAATAGTAATAATGTGCATTTTAGTTTGTAGACACAACATATAATGTTAGTTTCGTCCCAAAATATGTTTAATTAAAAGAATTTCGTTTTAACGAGTTAACTGTAAGCAATGAAAATAATGGATCTATTTGTAACCTAAACAACTTCTAACTTCTCTTATTATTATTAGTAATCCTAGGTTACTCAATCCTCATGTTTTCATACTTATTTCTATACTAGAAAATATAAAATTATTTACTTAACTAACTTTTGAAGTGACTAATGTAATCCGCCCTGATGATGTTTCCAGAATTATTTACTAAGAACTAGAACATAGTCATGTCATAGCATCCAAGATGGTTATGGATTAAATATCCGTAATTATACACAGCCTACAGGATCGAATTATAATATTTTATTAGTTTTGTTCTGATATACGTACTATATATATATATATATTATTTTACACTAAACTTTACTATACTTTACAAACTGTTGTATTATTGTGTGTCAAGTTTATTTTACATTCCTGTTAATTTAATGAAAGGTATGATGCATGTACTTCAAGTGTTTTATTTTTAATTTATATGGAATATTTAACTAACAATCAACTATTGCACATTGAAATATGTATTTAATTATGGCTTAGTTTTAGTATTTTAGTATGATTGATACATCAAAAGTTGATCACATAGTTCTACATAATTATTTTGTGATTAATTAAAAAACGCAATAAATAATGAATATTAAAAACACTCAATGAGGGCACAAGTAAAATCAAATATCAATTTCTCTTGTTTTGCTGTACAATAACTAATTTGTTCTTCTCCTTGGTCACTTTCGCTGCAGGCATGTTGGTCGCCGGCATCAGTTGCCTTAGGTTTTGGCTCGGAATAACTGGTGCCTAAAAGAAATTATGAAGTTAGATGATGTACAACGCATCCACGCGAAATATGACTATCAGACAGACGGAAAAAATCCAACAAAGTATATTTGAGAATCTTAATCGATAACAAAGTCTAATACTAATTGAATTTCTAAAAACTATACGACGCACAGATTTGGTCTCGTTGTATTATTAGCATAGATGTCAAATAAAGGGAGATAAGTACTCCCCGTTTACAAAACTCACATGTTCACAGCATGTGATGAAATAAAAATCACAGATGAAAAAAGTCTGTGATGTTTATTTATCAATCATACTATACTTGTGATATTTACCTATGTGACTCAGTAGCCCAGTTAATAGTAACCCTGCCAGCCGAGCGAGTGACTTGAGTTGGATTCCCGCTCGGGGCAGATATTTTTGTGACAGTTAAATGTCTGTTCTTGGGTCGTGGGTGCAAGGTCATATTTGTGTCCGTACATGCCACCCGCAAGACATGAAACCCTAATGCGGGGGGTGAATATGTGACCACTTATTATTATTATTTACAGTAAAATGAGTTCTAGGAGATATTATCGTAAATTAATTTACCGGTGGACATCTGGCGAGTTGCCTCATGCGGTCGACCAGCCTCATGGCATCGTCCGATGTCTCAGAATCAGTGGTCATACCCAAAGAGAGAACTCTGTCCCCGTTGCCACCGTCCAGGCACCTGTAACGCATTTGTAAACATATCGTAAATTAACGAATTGTGCAAGTTTGGAACCTATCACTTTGATTTTCAAAAAGAACAAAAACTGCGTGGGGCCTTATCAATATCCACATTAATAATATTTGTGGTGGAAAATTTCGATATTGCATTACATCTTCAAGCATTTAGTGGTGAAGTTTCTAGAATAATCTTGGGGTGAAACACCTCAGAGCATGGAGCGTCAAGAAAATCTTTCTTCGTGTACGTGAACATACACTAGACCCGTGATATCCAGTGCTCTATATCGGCCCCCAGGGGTCGACGAAGAACTGCAGGGAGTCCACGTCAGTGGAAAAAATGGTGTCCGTGAGATGTAAATGGGGGTCGTGACTTTAAATTTTCCTTTCCATGAATTGGATAATCCATATTTGTATATATATAATAGGTACCTATTAACTGTCATAGTACTTTCTTATAAATATATAAATTAACAATTAATTCTCTGTAAGTTTTCAAGTGTCAACTTTTTAACTACACCTGCAACTTCGTCTGTGCGAAAGATCACGGAGTATTATTGCTAAGTTTTTACATTAACCGTAATAAACAATTCCTACTACGGTTTGGTGTACAATTAGAATATTACTAGCGCAATTGGAATATTGTAAGTGCACAGTAGAAATGAAAATCTTGGCTGCAGGATAAATATTCTTGTATCAAGATAAAAGTTAAGAAGCCCCAAATTATCTCGGACGAAGTAAAAAAAAAGCTTGTTTTAGGATTTCCTTTATTTTTCACATTACACTTCACTACTGATACAAGTTTAACTTTTTAAAGGGGGCAATAGACTAGCTGTTAAAACACATTTGTAGTTGATAAAATTGCAACATTAAATATTATGTAAACAAGAGGTTTACCCAAAATCGAAGAACATGCCAAGTGGTCGACAAGGTAAAAAAGTTTGAGGAGTTCTGCACCAGACTATAACGGTCGAGAGTGCTTCATGATAGCGCACTGTGAAAGTTAACATGTATAGAATCTCGTCTACTTCGGCTCTAGTATTTCGCCAGCATAATTACAACATGTTAGTCTTGATTCAAACTATGCAAAAAATAAAACACCTAAATAATCAAATTGCGACAACGAATCACAAGCAATTGTATGTATTACATTATTATGTTAATTTGAGTTATCAACGTTAGATCTGCGGCATTTCCACTGTGCCATTGATGAGGTGCTGTCGAACGAATCTTTATTGTGAACAAATGACAGTTAACGCATGACAATGCATGACGGGTGCAACTACCATGCTGTACAAAGATCTACAAACCTATTGTGCGTGAAGGGGCGGGATCGTTGTGCGTGGCGCCAGGCGGCGGCGGCCCGAGCGCGCCACGCCGCTGCCTCCTCCGCCGCCGCAGCCGCGCCTGCCTCCAGAGCTGCGCATGCGCCGCGCAAGTCCACTACCTACACAAAGTTACGTTAGCTAAACAGCTGTTGATAATGGATTTCGGAAAAAAGAAGACGGGCTACATAGCGATAAGTGGTCAGCGACACCGACCAAGTTAAAAGCGATGGTCTCTCTTATTAAACTCTGGAAAAAATTATGGATATTCAAAAAACTTTCAGTACCTAACGAAGAAATGTAGATAGCTATAGAAACGTTGAATAAAGTAATGTAATAGCATACCGAGATTTAACAAAATTTAAATACACATTTTTAAGAAATGTTTGAGATTATTTTACAGTCGGTCGGTTCGTCCAGGTGTAATTTGTGATTGATTATATTATTTTCACTCATATTATTATCTTAGGACCATAATTGTTACAAGAAACTTTCAATTATACAAATCAAATATACAACTATTTATCCTCATCAGACATGTTCTGTTTCGGAAACACTTACTTGTATTATCATTCTGTCTACGGTGCTATCTATCATAAAAGGTAAATTTCTTCAAAATGGCAAACCAAACGTATACATTTTGAGGATTGGATGCTTTCCTGTATCACAAAACGTTGAACGGCAGCGTTTTATATATCTATAAAGTACAATCTCCGACTGATTGAAATTGTTCGTTTGTTTTATTATAATATGGTAACTCTTATTAACCATATATTACTTTAAATGACGACCCCGCAGCCCAGTTGGTAGTGACTCTGCCTGCCGAGTGAAGGGTCCCGGGTTCGATCCCGGCTGGAGCAGACATTTACGTGACAGATAAATGTTTGTTCTCGGGTCATGGGTGTTCGTGATGTCATATTTGTGTATGTCCACGCCCCTCAGGGTATCCTACAGCGATGATGTGAGCGTGTTATCATTTACGTTTAAATTACAACTTATATATTGTTGTCGTTCTTGTCTTGTCATAAATATATTGAATTTTATTAACGCCTAATTGTCGCTAAGTAACGCAGTATAAGATTTTTGTTTACATAATTTATAGCTCTTCGAGCCGCGAACTATAGTTTAAGGTGATATTTGAACACACGTTTGAAATATAAGATAATAATTCACACATTGATACTTTTCACTCAGGTAATAAAGCTAGCATTATCTAGTTTATTAGCTCTAAATATCCCTAAAACATACCTTCTGAAAATATCTATACAACAATGTCTTCATTTCATCATGTGAGAGCTTATCCAGTCTAGCCATCAACATTTGTTCGCCTCTGCTTCTTGTATCCTTATTATCAGCAGAATCCGACAGAGACGCTGAGGGTGACTTGCCACAAATTAAATTATTCTTATACTCTATTGCTGTATCTATTGCCTCTATTGCTTCTTCACATTCAAGTAGTTTTCGTTCCTGTATCAATATAATGTTATTGTATATATAATTCAACTTACAATATTTTATGTAATACTTAATTGATACTGCATGTGTTAGTTCCATGGGTTCCATGATAACCAAATAATTTGACTAAAGTCATAATTACACAATATATTTGTTTACTGGTGACGAAAGGTTCATGTGTTAGGATCCTCTAAACTTGATTTAATCATGGCTATAAATCTATCAATTAAAAACCAAAACATGAGGAAATCAACAAGACAAGACTCTATTCTTATGATATATTATGACTCTAGGAATCAGACAGTTATTGGGGCAACCTAGAAGACTGGCCCCCATTGAATGTTGGGAGAACAGGGTGTCGTAAAAGGTGACAAAAACTGCCCTGCTTGATGGAAGGATTTCGAGTAAGGATTACAATATTATTATTAAGTCATTAATTTTTTATCACTATCTGGAATAATAGACAGGCTTCATTTCCATGAATCCTGTATGCTTAGCTATCACCCTCTTCCTGGAGTCGGCCGCCAAACGACTGAGGGCTCATAACCAGTGATTTATTTTTGTTTTTTTTTCGTGATACCTCTGGTGTTACTAATGTCTATGGGCATATGTGACCACTTACCATCACGTTTGTCTGCCATTTAGATTACAAAAAAATCGTTTGCATCCTACCACTAGTGAGATTTTCTACCGTCTATAAAATCTATAGTCTCTTATGAGTAGCATTTAAAAACTTGTATATAGATAAAATTTGAAAATTATGCTACAGGAAGTAAATGGAGATGTGTTAAAACTTTAAATAAAAATTACACTACTCAATACTTAATAACTTACTTCAGAATCTGATAAAGATTTGTACATTTTCCTTTTATGACCCAAACTGCAACGTTGTTCGTGCAAACACTCTCTAGTTTTTCTTAAATTCTTAATCTCTTTTCTGAGCATAAGCTCTTTTTCCTTTGACAACTCTAAACTTGCTAAGTCATTAGTCTTCTCTTTTAATATACTGTCGAGTTGAGTTATCCTATGAGTAAAATGCTTCAATGTATTCGATTTGCGTTCTTTTGTATCAACTGAAGATTCTGATAGTTCATCTAATTTAAGTTTATCCTTAAGAAGTTCTATGTCTAATGTGTTTTTACGCTTTTCATCTTTTTTTATTTGTCTTTTTATTTGGTCGATTTGTTTTTTGTATGTTTTTAAATTTGTCTCATGTCTTTTTATCTCTTTGATAGTATCTTGATCATCGAGACTAGAATCCAATCTTTCGGAATAAACTTTATTGTGAGTACTATAAAACATTGTTTTTGAGAGATCATCTATCAGTCTTTGTTTCGCAATGCACAAATTAATCAACTCTTTTAGTTGAGACTGACTACTTGTTATTTCTTTTGATAATTTTCTAGCTAAAACTTGCTTTTGTGTGTATTTTTCTTTAGTCATTTTATACTTTTTACATATTTCTGTACTTTTTGGTGAATCAATCATTTTTAATAATTCCCTTTCTATCAATTTAGGCTCTGGGTCAACATCTTTCTTATGGGATTCTATCAAAATTTTTTGAGACTCAGGTGAAACTGCTTTAGCAGCTACTTTGCGTAAAAGTTCCAATTGTGCGCCTGATAAACTTTCACCTGGATGAATTGTTCTTCTTCTACCAGAATTTGAATGTGAAGTCATAATAGGCAATGACTGGGATCCACTTGTTTCAGATATTGTAATATCATCTGAATCTATATGATTAAGGTATTCCTCACATCTCTCTACAAATAGTTGATCATTCTTTTCCCTAAAATATTCCATGAACTTTTCAAGCTTGTCCTGGAACAATGTCTCTGAGTCACTGTCATCTGAATCTGATTCAACATCAGACTCACTAGGCTCACTGGGTTCAGTGTCTTCTGCTATTCTTGGTAAGCCCTGTTTAGTATTTCCATCTTTATTATCAGCAGTCATATCACTATTCAAACATTCATCACACTCTGCCTTCAAAAACAACCACTCACTAACTTGGTTCATATCAGCTTCTGATAATGATTTAGACTGAAGTATTTTATTGAAAAGGCCTTCAGCATTTGACACTAATTTCACCCATTGCGAGGTAGCAAACTGTAAATTAAATGCATTGTCTGTTGGCATCACCCCCTTATCAGTGTATACAGGGGTGTTATTGTCAGCAAAAAGATTCACAGTAACAAAATTTTTTATTCCCCGGCAACACAAACATAAGTTAAGTATCTTCAATGTATCTTGATAATCATCAGGTTCAGTGCTTGTGCAGCCTATTACCCAAGTGAATGCTCGGCCTCCAAAAGAATCACGTAACATAGCAGTAAGAATGCATTGGTCATAATTTATTTGCTTTGGTGGATTACCTGCTATAAGTTCTTTTATGATATTTTCAAGGGCAAAAAGTCCAGGTTCAGGATAGGCTGCGAGGTCACAAAAGCTTGCAGTAGACATTCTGTGATTGAGTACTCCATTAGTTCCTACCCATTTCTGTTCCATGCTCACTGTGAAAACAGTATGAGTATTGCCTGTGCATCTCTGTCGCCATCCTAACTGTAGATACTGGAAAGCTTCCTCAATATTACAGCATCTCACTAAACCTGCTCCGAGAACATCAAATATGCTATTATTAACAACTTGCATCCATGTTAAGTGCAATATAAATTCTCGCTCTGGCATTTGACCAAGTCTATGAAATATTTCTGTAACGAACCTTGGAATAATACCTTGGTCAGACTCACTGTGTATGCATTCGAATCCTAAAAAAAAAATCACTTAAGTTACAGTTATGATTTTAAATTTCAATTAAACCACAAAAAAAAACATGGTTTATACCTGCTCCGAAGAGTGTGTATGTTTTCCCTGACTTCTGTTGCCCGAAAACAACCACAGAAGTATCGCATCCATCCAAAAAACAATTAATCTGTGGTATCATGAACGAATTGAATAGATGTGCTTGAGTACAATCGACAGGCAATGCTCTGTTTACATGGAATGTCTGGCCGCTTTCCGTAATAACTATTTGAGTTATTGGGTTGCTAAATATACATTGTAGTGAATCTTCAATACTCGGTGGTTTAAGCCGTATGGCAATTTGGACTGGTATTTCCATTTTTTTTTAAAACTATTCAATGTTTACATGAATGTGGTAGTTTCGCTTGCATTTTCATAATCATTTGTGTTAAGAACTTAAGAACATAATAACAGTTCAATAAACAAAACATCACAATACTACGATCTCATTATAACTGTAAATTAAATTTACAGCATTCCGTTTCGTTCAATTTCCACTTCACTTTCAGTATTTTATAGTTTTTTTATTGCGTATTGTTTCTGTCTGTTGTACTGATTAGAGATGAACACTGCGATGGGCCGCGCGTTTGTGCCAACTCAGTACACTGAGCAGAATGAGTTAACTCAATTCGTTATGAATCACTAAGCAACATAACACTAATTAACTCAATTTAATTCAATCAATGAGTTGACCCACCGCTGAACTGATCAGTCTAATTTATTCTCTTATTACTTGCTGAGTAAATACATGTTCTACCTGCACTAAAGCCTCACTAGCGCATGTGTGCAAATTTTTTACTTAAATTTTCGATATTCAAATATGTCATTTAGTAATGACTTGTGTCATTTTAGTAATAAGAAAAATTTTCTCTGGCCAAACAATGTTTCTTTCAATATCTTAGTATTTTAATTTTATGTCATCAAAAGTTTGGCGCAGTATCTGCTCTTTACAACTCATTCGATCTATTCTATTCACTGCGCAATAGATCAATTCTGCGTTATCTCAAAGAACCTATGCAGTAAGCTACGAATGAGTTACTGATGACGCAAATAATTTAGCTGAGTTATCCATGTCTAGTACTAATATGTAGATCTGAAGCGATTAATGTATAATACAATCTGTCAAAAAAATTTACTCCGTTGCTTTTTCAATCTTTAATTCTGTAGATAAGATTTAATTTACTATATTATCTGTAGTTTTGAACAAAAGTTTTGATGAATTAATTAAAAAGAGATAAATTTATTGAGTAAAATATTGATGACTATAATGTACATCATTACTTAAGGTTTAATTTTTTTATACCAATATTTTTATAACATATTATAAAAATAATTTCTTAATTATCTAAATAATACAAAGTTTAACTGTCAAAACCGCTTAGAATATAAACAGTAAATCTAAGAAACGATTATTATGAATCGAATGGATCACATAGCACGAGCTCTTTTTGCATAGCTTCTGCTATGACTGTATACGAATAGATAACTTATAGCCGTGCAAACAAAAAATTATCTCTGTTCAGTTCATGGAGGTATTAAAGATATTCAGTAATCAGCACTATCTCTATCTTTCTCTATATTACAACGTACCTCGTAAAATAAACTACCACGGATCATAAACAAACATGTTGTACTCATACAGTACATTATTATACTGTATATTAACTTTATGGTTGTACTTTTGTTAGCAAGTTGCTTCACCAATTTATCCTATTTAAAAGTATGCGCTGTTAATGCAACTATATTGCATAAACACACTAAATGAACTTGGCCGGTTAATCAATTGGCAACAATAATATTTACTTTAAATGTTAAAAATACAAGTTAAATATGCAAAAACCAACTTCGATTAATTTTAATTTCATTTGAGTACATGCTCGTATGTGGCACGTTTTGGTACACTTTTTGGTCAGTACTTTATTATCCTCGGTGGGTAACGATAGACAATGCAATGAGATGTGACGCGAAATGTTAACATTGAATAATGGGTATATGCATTTTGTGACATATGCAAAACATATGGCTCTTGTTGTCCTATTGAATAGTATATATTTTTTTGTTTCTTTAATGGTCACTTTTTGTTTTAGCATGTAGCAATAGATTTAGCATGTATTAGAATTCGACAATTAGGTTATTACCTATCGATGTGAGTACTAATTCAATAACGAATTCCGATATATTTGCTTCTGAATAATTTTATTACAAATTTTAAAGCAGACGGAAAAGCATACGGTCATAGACAATTTTAACTTTAACTATTGCAACGCACTCTGGAAGAAACCTCTTTTTACACCGGTTTTCAAAAACTGTATCATAGCCCCCCGGAAATACCGTCGGTGATCCATACTGTTGACGATTTAAATCATTCAGATCAGAGTATATTCTGTATCGTTTACCATACTATTAGCCTGTGGTATGTGTCAAGTAACTGTCAGTTAGGAATTAGTACAGTGTACTCCTATCTACGATCAGTACTGCATTAATTTTTTGTGGTTCTGGTCATGAAACAAATTTTTTTTTTTAATTCTTATTTTTTATTTACCTTTACTTATCAAGTAGTTGAGACGAAAACCATTAGTACTAATCAAAAAATCTAAGTCTTGCAGTGTAATATTTTAATTAAAATGGTGTCTGTGGGAGGCAAGTACAAGGAACTCGACGAACCACCAAAGTATGGATTAAAATTTTTATTAAACCATGAATTTGAACTTCAAAGTAAGCAAATTATTATTCCAAGACCGAAACAAATTCTTGAAGTTATGCCTCTTACAGCAAGGTATGAAATATAAATTTATCGTTGTTTTCATTATATGTTTTCTAATCATGCAATAACTATTATACATAAAATTTCAAATTATAATTTACAGATATCTCATGTATTATATTGGAAAAAGGATGGAAAAAAAACGTCCAATAATGGATTATATTAATATGGTTTCTGCACAAAGAATGTATGGTAAGAAAACATTCCTGACACAATGAAATACTT
>DWPT01003475.1:0-14393 GCA_018251895.1 Agathymus mariae mariae | reverse complement strand
TGCTGGTGCAATCTCTTTCGAAAAAAGATTGTGTAGTTTTGTTAACACGGGATACGGGCGTAATAAGGCGGTACTTCATTTTTTGTGTAACCCATATTATGTAAGGAAATGAAAACTTACATTACACTTACTTACTTACAAAACAAAAATTTAAGTTATTTAAGTTGGCGGCTCTTACTTCACTTTGGATGTTCAGTTAAATTTTAATTCACGGTTCTGCATTAGTAATCAGTTGTTCATCGTGGAACAAAGATAGTCATCACTCGCTCTACTGAGCCTGAAAACTGCCCTGGTATATGGAAATCAAGTTCTTCAGGCTTAGAGAATACATAATTTATAAACGTCAAAATGTCGCTTTGACAATTGTCGTCTCCACACAATTTTAAGGTTTTGAATTTCATTAACTCACGAAGTCCATGTAGTATGTATGAGCGTGATAACAATTATGTTACATGAATAGCTTGCTAAAAAGTAAGTGGTTAGAGTTGAGTGAAGAGGAGAATTTATTGAAATGAAATTCCTCATATATAGCGTTCATTGGTAAGTATTACAAAATAGCCCGACAACGTAAGATGACCTTGACTGACTTAGGCATAAAATTAAAAAATACACAAGTGGAGAAAAATGATTTAACGTGTAGAAAAATATGGGGAGTAGTACAGAAAAGTAAAATTATTTTAACCATGAATGAAAAAATATACTAAGACGTACACAAATTATTGATCTAAGTTTAAGTTATAATAATGTCTCATTATTAATTTTTTATCCTCTTTAATTCCTGCAGGTCCACGGCACAGCCCCCGATATCGCCGGCAAGGACATGGCGAACCCCACTGCGCTTCTATTATCCGCCATCATGATGTTAAGGCATTTGCAGCTTAATGAACACGCCGATAGAGTACAGAACGCCTGCTACGAAGTCTTGCGCGAAGGCAAAAGCCTCACCGGAGACCTCGGCGGTACCGGCAAGTGTAGCGAGTACACTAATGCCATTATCTCGAAATTAAAGTAGGATATGCAATTGGCCGGGGTTCGGACGTATGAAAAATATACCCCAACTTCATTTTGAAATTGCCGACGAGAACTAAAATTGTTTCGAATGCGTGGGTAGGAGAAAGTATTATTTATTTAAATATCGAATGCCAAAGTACAGTGTAGTAATTTATCTATAGTTTATATATAATTTCGAATCGTACTCCACTGTGGATTCTGTTTTATCACTATTGTAATTGTACAAAACCATATATTATGAGGCCCTTAGTTATAAACTGTAAATATTGTAATTTCCCCGAGATTTTATACTGGTCTTATTTACTGACAATAAACATGGTTTAGTTAAGTTTCATAATATTGGAGTTTATTTATATTAAAACTGTTAATCTACTATTATCGTATTTATTTGGTTTATTCCCCTCAATTTACTTAAATGGGTAGGTAAGGTCGAAGCATTGCTAACCCGTAGGCCGTGCGGCATGTCGTCACTCGTGAAGCGCAGCGGCAGACGGCACTTTATGACAAACGCAATACTGCCGTTGCAATCCGGCATTGTTGCTGCCTGCTTACCAATTCATATAAAGCAGTTGACAATGAATCTACTTACCTACGTACCAAGATATCATACCCGACGAATACATACACTATTTATATAAATTATCATTACAAGCCTGGTCCAGTGCAGGTTGGCAGATTTCATACACTTTAGGTAACATTATCGAGAATTCTGGTGTGAGTGTGTGCTGGATTTGGATTAGAATTTCCCGTTCTTAGGACCGACGTTCAAACCACTAGGCTACTACTGCTTACAAAATAATATACATACAATATATATAATACCAAAATAAACAGTTGAATGGAAACTGTACCAGATATATATCATAATACAAATAAATCCATACTTAATATTCAGGTAATAATACGATAAAAAAACTGTCATCTTATTCCTATTGCGATATCCTTGGCAGAGTTGATTATTCATAGTTATACATCGTAGAATCAATCGTAAATTAGTAATGCAGTGATGTAACTGCAGTCCACGCGCTGTAACAGAACCTCTACGAAGGCAATACGCGGCCCGCGGAAGCCAAGTCCTCTTCTCGCGCATGTACAACTAGTGAGAAAAGAGGCATTATAGAATGATTCGATGGTTTGTTGTTTTAGTTGAATTTCTGCGGTTGATAATTTGTTTATAAGATTACAAAAAAGTGTGTAATTTGTAAATTGTTATGATTTTATTATCTGAAAAACAAACTGTTCTTTAAAATGCATGCGTTAGTTGCTTATTTCTCTTTCTAACCGTCGGACGTTTCCGCTTATAGGCAGCTGTACGTCTCCCCTATTTATGTATTAAACCTCTATGTGTTCGAGTCCATTTAAACTGTACTCTGTGGTTATTAGATATATCAGGTGTCTGTCAGTGTCAATACTTCGTTCTTATGTTGTGATGTCGGCCGCACGTTGTTTACAATTTTATAACCTTAAACCCCTGTTTTGAAATACAAAAATCAGTTTTTTTTTTACATTGAGGTTATTAATTTTTAACGAATATGGTAACAAAGGTAAGTTAATCTAAAATATTACAAAAATGTATCTCTGCCGTTATTATAATTATGAAAATTTTACAACATAAAGATCTCTGGATGTGTTGGTTTTTTCGTTGATTAATTATTTCAAAATAAATATATTTATTTCAGAAGACAAAATCTTCAATTTCAGAAGACGATGGGGAATCGAACCTCGTTAATGAAAATGGAAAAAGACCTTCAGAAGTCGTCAAAGATGTGAAAAAGCGCATTAGAACTAAGAGTTTGTACCGACAACCGACATTCAATGAGCTAAATAGGCTTCAAGAGACCGAGAATTTGTTTAACTCAAATTTGTTCCGTTTACAAGTGGAAGAAATACTCCAAGAAGTTAAAATAAAAGAAAAGACCATCAAACGATTTCAAGAATGGTTTGCCAATTTTAAGAATTATTTGCTTGCTATCCCTATTGATAACACTGAGTATGACTTAACTGAAAAGATATTATCCAAACGTCTTAAGGTTAAAATTCCTGTCAGTAACAGGTTAGATAAAACGAAAGCAATGTTCAAGTTCTACAAGTTTTCAGATGTTGAAATTGTTGGTTCGTATTGTTCAGAGACTGCAATTAACTCTAAGTTAACAGTTGACGTTCAAATAACAGTTCCAGCCGAAACTTATACTAAAAACGACTCAATTAACTATCGTTATCATAAGAAACGAGCAGCTTATCTAGCATATATTGCTTCACATTTAAATAATTATGATGATGTTGAAAACTTAAAATATTTATTGTTAAATGGTTGTGAAGCCAAACCTGTCCTTATTTTGAATCCTAAAGGAAAGTTAGAGAAGCAGGTATCTGTACGTATTAATCTTGCATGTGAAGAAGAAGCTTATAAATTACATCGGTTCAGTCCAATCCGTAACAATTTGAGAGAAATTTGGATATTCTCTGAAGAAACCCAAGAGAATACTGAAGCTGGATCTCCAACTCCTTATTACAATAACAGTGTGTTAAAAGACTTAACAGCATCTGTAAATCATCAGTTTTTGAAGCAAACATTTGAGAACAGTGAAAATTTAAGACAGGCTGTGGTTCTGTTGAAGATCTGGTTACGGCAACGTCGGCTCCAGGTGTCTGGGTATATAGTTAGTTTGTTTGTTGCACACCTAGTCCAAACGAAGAGGATTAATAACATCATGAGCAGTTATCAAATTGTTAGAAATGTTTGGATAGCTCTAAGTAAGTAGCGATTGACATTCAGTTTTCTAGTATTATGACAGTAAATTTAATTTAGTTGAATAATATAATGAAGGTAGCAAAGTGTTTCCCTACTGTTTTTCTACTATTGCACATTCCTACATAGTATATGTGTGAGATATGAACATATACAATAGATGCGTCATCTGTTTTGTAGTTGAGTCATTTATGTTTTATTTAGTTACACATACTCATATATCATAAGTTCAACCTCAATACAATTCCATATCAAAAATAATAGTTTTATTACTTATCAGCACTCTAAGATCAAAAACAACTTCTTACACTATTAAAATGGTCTCTATCTGTGTGCCTATTTACAGTTCATTGGTTTATCATATTGTTTCTACTAAAAGATTCAGATTCAGAAGAAAAGATTCAGGGGAAAGCTTTACATAATAGATACAAATCCTAACAATAGGCTCAGGTGATCTTGATACTTATTGAGAATATAACAAAACTTTTACATACATGCAAGTTGCATGGTGTTTTTTTTTCATCATAAAGTAGAGGAACAGTGAAAGAAAGTCTTTTAATTAACATATTAAATTGTTATAAAATCTGTTACCATTAAGCTCGTTTACTTATCAACATATTTCATTCCAGAATCATCAGAATGGGACACTAAAGGGATTTCGCTACATAAAGGAGCAGACACACCTACCTTAGATGAATTCATGCAACATTTCCCAGTGGTGTTTCTAGATTGCACAGGTTACTACAATGTGTGTTGGCAGATGTGTCGAGGAACATACTGTGCGTTAAAGAGAGAGTCTGAACTGGCTGTGAATATGTTGGACAACGGGAAAATCAACAGCTTTATACCGCTATTTATGGTACCTGTTCTACCGTTGATGCAATTTGATCATATTTTAA
The DNA here is from genome assembly GCA_018251895.1 of Agathymus mariae mariae. Classification (NCBI taxonomy): domain Eukaryota; kingdom Metazoa; phylum Arthropoda; class Insecta; order Lepidoptera; family Hesperiidae; genus Agathymus; species Agathymus mariae. The sequence goes on along the minus strand of DWPT01003475.1, from coordinate 9,734 downwards.
TGTAAGCAAATGTATTGTGGTTGTTTTAGTATTGCATGTTTGGATATATTAAAGTTGGTGGGACAATTGGTGCACAGATTAATGCCCAGCCTGATTGTTGAATGAGCTTTGGTCATCCAAAAGCCTCTTACAATGTTTTAATGACTGAAATTGCATAATATGTTCTTAATACATTAAATTTTGTCATCTGCATACAAGCAGTTGCACAGTTTTTTTCTGGATTTGTAGGTTCCCATTTGATAAGTCATTTGTGGTTTTTATTTGCATTGATATTCCTAATTAATTGTACTTTTTTATGTCAGGTTCAAAAATCTTCCCCAAATTATAGAAGCTATTTTGAAACGAACTCCAAGGCAGACCAGAGTAAACTATGGAGTAGACCATCTGGCTCTGGTCACTGATGTTATATACACTTTACTGAGGAGAGGGTTGGGTGACCGAGTCGACTTGATACTGCAAACAGTTGAGGCAGACTTCTCATGGCCTGTTAACAAAACATTGGAGAAAGCTAAGAAGGACGGGTAAGAAAATATTAATAGCCTTCAAAATTATAATATCAATCACTTCAAACATAATATTTTTGAAACAAGAATAATTGAAATGAAAAGATATTAAAAAAAAATTGTATTGAAGAACCTGTAACTCATTTGGTAGTAAGTCTCCTTGCTGACCTGACCTAACCTAACCTAACCACAGGGAATCAAAGTGTGTGTTTATTTTTTATTTATTGTAATTACCGACAAACGAGCAGACTGGCTGCTCAATGGTAAATGATCGCCATCGCCTATGGCCAATGCATTCATTTCAGTAAAAATTACATCTTAACATTGGGGTGAGACTTTATAGGAATGTTCACGTTGTTTTCAGTTATGGACAAAAGCTATCGTTTGGATTCATATTGAACCCTGAAAATGCTACGAACATTGTCGACAAGGGACCGTCGGCCAATTTACCAGAAGCCGAGGAATTCAGGTAATGGTTTTAAAATTAATTTTACATATATTTTGTTGTTAACATGTAGTGATATTTAGTTGGTACGAATATAGGCTGGAGTGTAGATTGCAGGAAGAGTTTCTGGCCAATGCAAGCCCTGAAGGCCATCGACATGAGTTAACGACTGCTGTATTAAGATAACGACAAAGATCGACGACGGCTCCAATGACCCTCCAAAAGAACAATTTCAATGAGACCATGTAAACACTTGTGACCTGAGAACAAACAATCATCTGTCAGATAGATGTCTGCCCAGATCGGGAATCGAAGCCGAGACCCATAGCTCGGTAGGCAGGGCGACTCCCTACTGAGCCATGAGGTCGTCGGGTTACGACCGCTACCTTAGCGGACTATAACTATTGTAGTGTTTGTCAACGTACGCAGCGGTAAAAATTGGGTGTTTTAGATCGTTTTGGGGTGACAAGTCGGAGCTCCGGCGGTTCCAGGACGGGTCCATCACGGAGACGTGCGTGTGGGCCGGCGACTCGCCGTCCGAGCGGCGGGCCGTCGCTAAGCAGATCGTCGACTACTTGTTACAACTTAAATATGGTATATTTGCTATTTCGATATCAGCTGCGTGTTACACGTGTCGTGGTTCCATCTTAGAAAGCGATTGTCAATTCCATTCGATCAGTGTAATCTTTTAAATTTTGCATCATTGTCTACAAAAGAGAAAGAGTCCGCGTGGTCCTGTTCGAAAGTGAACCGCTAAGTATGCGACGTGTTCGCACAACGACGCCGCACGTACACGCCAACACCCCATCGTGCCGGCCGACCGACGTGCGTGTGCGCGGATTGTTTGTGTCGATTGGTAAATGTAAATCACGCGTTGTTCAGTTGTGTATTGCTGGAAAACCAATAGTATACTATTAAATTATTATATTGCACAACTGTGACGTAAACGTTTTTGATGTCCTTCAAATATTTAATATCATATAATATTGACGCACGTAAAGTTAGATATAATGCTTCCCTTTTGGTATTATTTATTTAAATTTGATTTTTGCTTTTTAATACTCTAACCTGCAATATTCCTATTTCCAGGTGTCTGCCCTACCCAGTTGTTTCATATCTGTGACCAGCTCAATAGCCTGACGGCGCGCAAGGCCTACAGCGGCCTGCAGGGGGAGGAAACTACGCTCCAGGTGTTGCAGGCCTTCGATGATCTGCGGCGGGACATGAGGGCTCTCACGGAGATGCCGTTGGACGTGAGCGCTGTGTACGGTGAGGAAGTTTATAGTCGCAACCGCAATCGAAACACCGAGGCGGTGCACATTATCAATAAATAATCCATTTATTTTTTGTCGGTTTTTAGAGCTACCTTCCACTATGTGCTAATTCGGCCTTTAGGTGTGTCTCCGGTGTTCAGCTACTGCGAGCCGTTCCCCGCAGTGGGCAGCGCGCCCCAGCCCAAGGCGTGGCGCCGGGGTCACGCTAGTCTGATCAAGAACAAGGATGGGCGACTGCCGGAGTACACGCCTGTCAACTGTGCTGTTATAGAATTGGGTGAGTTTGATACTTTTTTTTACAACATTTGTAAAGATAAAAGACTTACAGTCCACTGCTGGGTACACGTTTCTTGCCGCAGGGCGATTCGAAAAAAAAACTTATTGTTATGTATTGTTATGATTCTTATGACAATAGTATCATCGACAGTTTTGAAGTTATTTAATAGGTTTTAGAACATAAGAACCGCATCAAATACAGTATACTTAGTGCGATGTTTTGATTAATCAAATTCATATAATTTAAAAATTATGCTAGCTAGAAATGTTCATCGCTTCAAAATTTCTCGTCCAAAAAACATCATAGTATAAAACTTAATAACAGCATAGATATTCGAAGGTCACAGCGGCAAATGGCCGGGCGACGTCGCGGCGTTTCGGTGCGTGAAGGCGGCGTTCCACCTGCAGCTCGCCGAGCGGCTCGTCCAGCAGTACGCGCTGGCGGCGCACGCGTATCCCGCGCACCTCGACGTGCTCAAGAACGGCGTGGTGTTCCGGCTGCAGATAGCGCACCCAAAGGTGAGGTCCAGTGCTAGTTGCCACTCGCACGTAGAACAGTCTAACTAGATGGACTACTTCAGCTCCAGCACTTGGTACTTGTTAGATAGCAAATTAAATAATCCACTGAACGATAATAATATCAGAGGGTAACCATGTTGTATCTGACTCCTTTCCAACAATTAAACATAGCTCTTACGATCAAAACTACACGGAGCTGTTAAAGAACCTGAATCATGATATCGTTTGTACGATGCAGGTTATGTAAATAGCGCACATATAATGGCTATTTGCACCCTCTCCCTGTTCTACAGCGAGGGTTCGCTCCCAGGGGGCTGTCTCGTATCTGGCTTTATGCAGACGTGCCTGCATACATATGCCCAATCGTAGCCAGGTTAATTCTCACATTGTGTTGGTGGGGACCATGATGCTAAGAGCTGGTAGAGGGCGCCACGTGAATGTCGTGGGATGGATTGTCAACTGTAGCCCTTCCCGTTGTCACTCACTATCCAATACCGAGCATAATCGGTCAGGATCTTGGCGATATGCCGACTAGGTTATCAGGTGATGTTATAATCATTACATTTTATTTGTTTACTTTGCAGGAGATAACACTGCTGCGAAGAGAGATAGAGAACGGAGTGGTGAAGTTCAAGGAGAGCGAGGAGAGCGTGCGGCTGCAGTGCGACACAGTCTTGATGCCGCGGCTGCGGGGGGCGCTGCACGGGTGAGGGCGAGGGGAGGAGTAACGCGCGTATTTCTCTTTTTGTGGTTAATTCGAGATTTAGGTTGAGTATAACTAGGACGCGTTTATAATACTGTATAGGGTTCATTATTGTCGTCCGAATCTCTGTAACTATCCCACTGCTGGGCTCGGGTGGCCTCGTACAATGAGAGTTAGAGATCGTCTCGTTTGTCCCAAACACAATTGGCAGACTTCACTTCGTCTCCGAGTACAGCAGAGGGGAGAAGCGTTACGCTAGTTTCCCGTGGCCGAAGCCAGTGATCATTAAATTTATATTGCGCACAAGGCCCGAGCCGGAGCCCGGAGACGTTCGCACCGCTGGACTGGAGCTGGCCGTGCCCGGTTTGATGCAATACAACAATTTGATACCCGACGTTCACGTCACCAACATTAATTATAATTATGTCCCGGACATGACTCACGTGTTTGATAAATTATACACCTAATAAAGGATATTAATTTCTATGAAAATTATTTTTCTCGTTAATTTCATGAGAATTTAAAAAATAAAGAAGAAGAATAATAATAATTACAGAACTTTTTTATGTGAATAGTCGACAAAAGTGGAGATGCGTCACCGTCATTATGGACATGAATAACACCAAACGCATCATTAATGCGTCGTCAGCCAAGAAAGACTAACGAAAGCCCAAGACAATAATATTAACGACTTAATAATAATACTTATAATATAATATTTACGCGAAACCCTACCACCGAGCAGGCTGGCTTCTGTCGCCTCTTACACCCTGTTCTGCCAGCGTGGGATTGCGGGGGGAGGTGTTCTAGGCCGCCCCAATACGGCAATTACTTAGTACTTTAGAATTTTTGAAACTTTTTCATTGTGCATTTTTAAATGGGAGGTAAAAAAAAGCTTGTTTGGAGATTTGTCGAATTTTCGTGGATTTGCTCGCAGCTTTGTATTATCTTAGCTTCTACACCCGGCCGTGGCAGACATTTTATTGGGACGGATTATCAATCTACCAACGTTAACATATCCAGAAATACAGTTGTTCAACGACGTAACGTTATTTAATCGTATTGCAGCCTCCAACAGAAGCACCCGGCGTTCGGTCCGACAGCGTGTCTCTTCAAGCGCTGGCTCTGCTCTCATCTGCTGTCTCCGCCGCACTTCCCCGCCACCGTGGCGGAGCTGCTGACCGCGGCCGCGTTCGTCCACTGCTGCCCGCTGACCGCGCCCAGCCAGCCCACCGCCGGGCTGGTGCGAGTGCTCCGACGGCTGGTCGACACTGACTGGGGCAGGGAAATGATCGTGCTGGACTTTAACGAGGATATGACGCGTGAGTTACTGCAGTACGGGACCACTCAACATCTTGAGTGTTTGTGATACAGATTTTGTATAATCATGTACTTACTTTTCAAAATATTTATTCTTGTCATCTACGTCAAACGGCAGTTTCGGTGTAATCTATCAACGCACGAAAACTACATTCAAAAAGGACATTTAAAGTTAGGCTGTAGTTTTAAACACACCGTCTGTGTATTGTCACTCGTGCCACGGAGGTGGGACACGACAGACGCGGTAGGTGTACCGCGAGGGCGGCGGGTGGCGCGCACGGTACACGCGACACGCCCACGGTGACGACGTCGAGCGCGGCCGGCCGGTGTGACTACACATGTGACGTTACCTTGGTTAATGTAAAACTAATTAGCGTACGGCGTGAGCGGCCGTTGTCGGACCGGTTGTGCCGTACTGTAAATACATGTAATGTAATCGACAGGCGAAGAAATAGCAGATGTGGAGCGGAAATTCAATGAACGGCAGTCCGACACTCCCCATATGTACATAGTGACCGCGTACGATAGGGACCTGCCCAGCGTGTGGAGCTACTCCGCGCCCACGGGGCACGTGCTCCGTAGGGCGCAGACGCTGGCTAAAGTCACCTTGGATTTTATAGAGAAAGCGTTGCTGGAAGACTTTAAGGACAACATTTTGGTAGGTTTGCTTTACAAGATATTTAATCTAAATACAAACTATTGAAGATGGAATGCGTGGATGAGCTGCTCATAGACAGAGAAACACAACGAAGCGTCTCCTCTCTTGACAATTCTCTATGAAAGAACGGGATAGATGCTTATATGGCAACTATTGTTCCTTATGATTTCCTAGGAACCATTATCAGACCTCGTACGTCAGACCAAACTTCGTAAATTATTATAATGTGTTACGTATATAGTGGCATAATCTGATAGTTTTCCAACCATATTAGTATTTAGTAAAACTCATCCAACCCTCAGAACATAGACAGTTAACCAAACGACACGTAGTGATTATGTGTTGTTGGGGACGTTTCAAACTTATTACATTTAAATGGAGTGACACAACACTTTGTTAGCGGTATACTTACAACTAGCACAATCGACACATCATTTCCGAACGCTTCACTTTTATACATTGCGATCAGTGCTGCCCTCTATGTAATTCGAAAACATGAATTAATGTAATTCATCACAACAACTACTTTATTTACATTTATTTGGAGCAGCGTGTTAAAAATCAATTCATTAATATAACGGCACGCCAATCGGCAGGATTTTATTGGCTATCAATAATATAATATGTAAGAACTTTTGTAAATATTTCAAATCCAGCAATAAATGGATTGAATTGAATTGGCACGTAAGATTATTATACGTACACGTTTATACGCGTTTCTGTTCTCGTATACCGTCAACATAATAATCTGTAATCTGTATCACAAGTCCCAAATTAAATTTGCCTCATTACCATTTCGTTCATAGGGAGCTTTCGTGCCGTCGCTGACGGGCTACGACGTGCTGATATATCTAGACTGCTCACTCGTACCGTACGCGACAGAGAGGGTGGACAAGCGGCCGCAGCCCAACGCACCGCCCCGGACGCTCGCCAGCGACGTCGTACCCGTCGTGCAGTTCAACCCCGTGGACAAGTATCTAGAGGAGCTGCGGGTGAGTTGGTACACTGCACGAGATCTCCAGCTCGGCTGTCGCGGGGGGACGACAAAACGTAGATTATCATATGTGAAATCGGAAGTAGGTGATGCTTAAAAATGGATCACAATTCGAAGCGACCTTTTGTATTTGTTTGAAAAATAGAATAACAATTATATTGGAAATCTTGATATACCTGCACTACAGCCGCTACTAACACCGGTATGAACGCAATGAACGCTGGCCGGGCGGCTTGCCATGCTTTGTGTACTAAAACGAGGGTAGGCCGTCGCTTGTGAAACATTATTTTTATTATACAATAATTTCAACGGCAAGTAATACGGCAGCCGAATTACAATTACGTGTGTTGTGGCAATATTCTACAATACGCCATATTGTCACACACCATCTGCGCAAATTTAGATTAGACCAATCGGAGCAAGGCGACTCCTCATGGGTGATCTCACTTAACTGCACGCGTAATAAGATTGTGAAGCAAATAGCGGTATGAATGTTTTGTCTCATTCTATCACCTTTGCCTCCACTGGGTGCCGCCGGGAGCGGGCGGCGGCGTGTCGTTTTTGTCTGGCAAGAGACTAATCGACGAACAGTTAACTGGTTGTGTTCCGACACGACGTTTCGTCTCAGTTCGATGATGATTCCGATCTCATCGGTCGCACACCGTCAACGCCGGAGACACGCTTCGACTTCCTAACGCTACATGTTTCGCTGCTAACAATTCTAGAGCATAAAGGACCCTATCTACTATTTGAAGTCCGACAATCTACCCCGTTTGACGGCCGCCGAGCGCTTTCCTACCCAGGTTACTTCTGACGGCACGTGCGCGTATCGACGGAGTTTACACACCAGCCTGGCCAGCTACTGCTCTTTTTAAGATCAGCGTTCTAGCTGGTTTCCAGCCGGCCCTGACTGCTAGCGAGTCGCTGACTTTCCCTTTTGTCAGTTTTGAATCATAACAAAGTCTTTTAACATAAAATAGGATGACGTTCGACAACATCACAATAAACGCCGTCGAACGTATAGGTCAAGTGACAGTTGTTGTTGCAGGGTGCGTACAGCGAGTTCGCGGTGTTCTTCCATGACGCGTGCGGCGGCGACGTGATCGCCGTGCTGTGGCGGCCGGACGTCCACGACGAGCGCGACCTACAGGTGCTGTCGGTAGACCGGCTGCCGGCTTTGGTAGCTATCGCTTAGGTTTTAGGAGCGCCTGCAGTCTCGTTGCCGAGTTGTTGAGTACCGACAGCTCCAGCTCCTCCGCAACAACTCAACCATAATGTATAGGTTTCGACACACGCGAAAAGACGGTCGGGTCTGCCATTTAGAAAATCGATAAAGGTATCGATTAAAAGTATAATCGCTATTTTATACGATTTAGTTTTTGATATATTTCGCTTTAGAACCTTTTAAAGCAGTTCGAGTTTTAAATCAAGATTATGTACATACTTAGCTGGTTGATTATTGCATAAAAATGTCGGAGGTTAACGTATCGGTGTTACCAATCGAATGTGCGCTTGCTGCGCTCCCAACGGCGGTGTTTTGTATTCATATCAAATGAATTAGATTTGGTCCACGATCTCGGAAGATACGGCGTACAGTGCGGACGGTACTGGACGGTACTGGTTGTTTTATAATGTACGGAACACGTTACATACTAAGTTTATTAGTTATTAGTTTATCATAATCACCAATCATAGTTAGCATCGATTATGGTAATGAAATAGAATATCTTATTTCAGATCGCATCCGCTAGTGCTCTGAAGCCGGTGACCGTCGGAGGGGTCACGAAGTACAAGGTGAACTTGGAGGCCTTGGTGGAGGACTTCAGGCTCCTCGGCGCGGGACTCGTCCGGGAAGTCGTGGTCAGCTCATAACACAGCAAATAAATGCTCTGTGTTCTGTGTTGTTGATGTTTTATTATATATATATATATTGTTCGCCCGGTGGTTGAAATTCAAACATACCATCATAGAATAACGTTCGGCATCCAATTTTATTTTATTAAAAACACTCAAGCGCATCCATAGCTACCACACAAAAAAGGAAAAAAGAAAATCATTTGACAAGCAGAGGAAAAATGTTCCTGAAGTACTTTCTTTGCCAATTTATATATTTATTAAATAAAGAAACGATATACCCGCATCACAGCATCACGGGCAGGTACACGTCGCGCTCCAACACCGGCGCCACCAGGATGTCCTCGCCCAGGAGATGATCTACCACGATAGTTTTAAGTCTATGACAGACTATTTATTGTCTATGATCATTTGTTCCTGTTAGAATTAGTTAACATGATTTATTTAAGGTCCACTAGTGATAACTTCGTTAAAGAAACAACGCGGGGGACGTGGGGTAACAACGAGTGTTGTGGAAGTCTCTTTATCAACACTGAGCACTGATTTGACTTTGAGAGGTCCACCATTTCTATTTCACTTTCGCTGCACACTGCACTCAATGCCGTCTCCTCGCGATTGGCCTCGCCCTCGCTAGGCTGTGTACCACCTTGGAGGCCCGAAGCTCGATGTTGTCCACGTAGCGAATGATAACATCTTCTCTTGATGTACTTGTATACTAAGATACCGCTTATTGCAGTGAATATCGTAAGTGTGATAGAATAACGGTGTACGTCGTGTATGCTTAGTACTGTAGAGGATTCTTTCTTCAGACTCGTGATTTGATCCCTCAGTTGATTCCACATGAAGTTCCGGTCTTCCGAGTACTTAAGTTCTCCTGACTTATTTCCTAACGTATTTCCACGAGATGATAATTTCTCTAATGAGAAACGATAAGCCAAGATCGAAACAAAAATACATATCGATTGAACACCTTAATTAATAATATTACAAGTAAAAACTCGTGCAATGTGGCGGAATAAACCTAGCGTGCGGCGGGAATAAATCTACTATCGATTCGGTTTGGTACCGATTTCAAACATATCACAAAATATTATACATGATAATATTGTACTGTGTTTTAAATGTTTATTTTAAAGTCAGTTTGCGTTGTATTTAAATGCTTTTTATACGATTTACCGTCGACAAAGT